>JASAMZ010008673.1:0-13220 GCA_030248115.1 Linhomoeus sp. GSCO2_2 | reverse complement strand
TCATGTCAGCTTCCGCTTCGCCACCATTGATTTGATTAGTTGTGCCGTGTCGATCCGTTGCTATACCATTTGAATTTTGAATTGTTTTGGTATACGGTAGAATAGAGCAAATTTACATTTGTGATTCAAACTTCTACAACTTGTGATCACTATTTGTCTACATAAGGTGCCGTTGCTTCTCTCGTAAGAGGCCGATCTCATTGGGCGAAAACGCGTTTATTGTTAGGGTGGTTTCTAGGCCAAGAGAACCCCAGCCACCCGCTTCCCTTGTTATCCGACCACGGACCTCTGCCCATTTTATCCGCGCTAAGTAAAGTTTGTTCGACAGCCGTCCTGTCAGGATTGGCAGCGCTTGCGTCGCCGCTGCGCCCTTGCAGGGCGGCGTTTTACCGGTCGACATGGTGTCCGAGCCATCGCGCTACTGCTTCCTTCCGCGTTTTTGAGTGTTCCCGAGTAGGATTTTCGTTTTAGAGCGCGCGGTAGATTGTCCCTCCCCCTCAGCTCGTTCCCTCGTGTGGCTAAGCGCACAAGTTTGTCCTTCCCCACCCCAGTGCTCGCGTTGTTAGTTTCGTCCGGTTGCGGTCATAGGTTAGAATCCCCGCCGGCGAAGCAAGCGTCCCTGTGGGTGCGTGTCGAGTTCCTTCGCGCGGGCAGCCTTGGCGCCGCGCATGATTCCTGCCAGGGGTAGTTAGCACTGTGTGTGCAATCGAAACGCGCCTTAGGTGAGGTCGTGTAGTGTCGCTGCGGCGTCACAGGCGCGGCTTGTTTTTCGCAGGCCACAGAAAGGGTTAAAGTAAGGCGCCCCGCTAGGTCGTAGGGGTGGTAGAGCGGTGGTGAGCCAGGATTAGCGCAAGGTAGATAGGCGTAGAGGTACTGTCTTGAGTCAGGACGAGAGGCTGTTGTCCCGCTGACTAAGACTAAGGGTCAGGACTGAGAGAATGTGTCCCGCTGGCCGAGAAAACGCCCCTTGCCGCCTTTCCCCCTAAGATGGTGCTGCTCTTTTTGCCCGCCTAGGTTCCCCTCCCTTCGGTTGCTTGGTCCCCTGAGCAGTTCGGTCCTTCCCCTACCGTAGGCCAGGTCGGCTGATAAGAACCGACCAGTCGAACGTAGGTGTCTCCGCATACGCATACAGATGAGGGTCGAGTCGAGCAAAGTAGATTCCCATTAGAGGTCTCAACGGGCCCCCGAGCCCGAGGCCCGGCCCGGCCCGACCCGGCCCGCGGGCCGGGCTTGGGCGGGCCTAGGCAAGTTCCCGTCGGGCCGGGCCGGGCCCGGGCCGACCAAAAAAATGTCGGGCCGGGCCTGGGCGGGCCTAATATTCTCCAGGCCCGACATCGGGCCTTGTTCCAGCAGGATGCTGACAAAACTTTTGTTACGGCAAGCTTCTAGAGGGAATTTAGGGAATTCTAATGTGCTGTGCTGCCAATTTAAGTGAAGGGAATCAAAATACCTAAAAGCTTTTCAGTTTTGTCATGAAATAAAATGTACTAATGCCCATGCTGCGTATGTACATACATGACAAGGCACGTATGTACACGTATATTGTGTACAGTGACAGTGAGCATTCAACTTTAACTCTACATAACTTTTTCACCTGTGAACATTTCGAAAAGCGGTAAATTGCATTCAAAAGAGAACAGAACGCTCTATTCGACGGTAGTGGACCGCCTCCTGTAACATCTGCAACTCACGAGCTCTAGAGATATGAAGTTGATGGTCAAAGTATCAGCCACAGACCATCGCGCAGTCAACTTTGGTGACCTGTATATCTCGTGTTGCTGCCGCTACTGAAAAATTTCTTTTGCCACCTAATAGAGCGTTAAATCCTCTTTCAAACGCCGTTAGCCGCTTCTAAAAATGTTGAGGAACGCAAAAGTTACAGAGCTTTGATCTAAGTCATCGCAAAAATTTTCGGGCTTTTTCGGGCGGGCCTAAACTGGTCTCGGGCGGGCCTGGTCAACAGCCCCAACGGGCCGGGCCGGGCCGGGCCTTCCGAAAATTTTTCGGGCCGGGCTTGGGCGGGCCTGGGTTTTCATCGGGCCGGGCCGGGCCCGGATGTCAAGGCCCGTTGAGACCTCTAATTCCCATTCGTCCGTTGGTCGTCCCGTTTGAAACGTTCCCTCCCAGTGGGCTGCCTAGGCGCCGCTGCTTCACGGAATGCACTGTTTGTGTGAAACTTCGCCGTTTTCGAGCTTTTCAGATCCCGCCCATTCCAGACAAGCCCCGGTTCTAGTCGACGAGGACGTCGACAGCCGGATGAGCCCTCCATGTCAGCTTCCGCTTCGCCACCATTGATTTGATTAGTTGTGCCGTGTCGATCCGTTGCTATACCATTTGAATTTTGAATTGTTTTGGTATACGGTAGAATAGAGCAAATTTACATTTGTGATTCAAACTTCTACAACTTGTGATCACTATTTGTCTACATAATTGGCGTTTGTACGAAGCGTTCAAATTGGCGCGTTACAGTATCGCCGCTCCTCTGAGCGCAAGTCCTGAGAGGGGCCTTGTCATTCTACCTTTCTCGCGGATAAATCGACCGGTGAAAGGAAAAGTCTGCCCATGTCAGACGATATCTAACGAAGGAAACGATCTCTGAGCGGGCTGTCCATTCCCCTCTGGTTCCGTTGAGCAAGATTTCCGTGACGGATACGAAGAGCCCGACCAAGAGGCTGCGGTTTCTGTTTCCGCGGCCCTTTCAGCCGCCATTTTCGGACTTTGCGCCCAGAAGCTGGTCAATCGAAAGGCATAGTCGGTCAAGTGGCCGACTCGAATCGTCGGAGTCCGGAATTCTTCGGCAGCGGTTCCAAGTTTTTGGGCGCGCCAAAATCGTGCAACAGATGGAGAAAAACTTCATGATTTGCAACTTTCCAGTTCTAACGTGAACTTTTGCGGGTCTGTCAAGGTCCGTACTCCGTGGAGCGGGCGAAGGAACTCGAGTCGAGTACGATTCTGCGGCGAGAGCGGCGATCAGTTGCTGGGACGCTGGAGGAGAAGCAGGACTGCTTCAGCGCGTCATCGACCTCATCGAGTTCCACCTGTCTGTCGGTAGTGAGTCTAGCAGTCAACAGGCGGGAGATCATCATCTGGTGTCGCTGCTGGCGTAGGCGGCTTCGTGGCCATCACTTCCCTGCCACACCGCTGGGTATCTCGAGTGTCCCGTTGGTCTCCTTAGATTGCCTGCCTAGTGCAGTAGTGCCGAGTCGCATTCGATTCGAAATGAGAAGTTTCCACTCGATTTTGGTTCAGACGGCTTCGCTTGTTCGGCCAGTTCGTGGAAGGGGCTCTGCCACTGTCATGCCCCTCTTTGGCCGCGCTCGCCCGTCTCCCTCTGGACGTGTCCCCCGGTGGCGTCTACAGCGGCGTTGGCCTTTCATCATCGCATCGGCTTGCCGATCGCCGGGTGTGGCGGCGCCGGCTTCTCGCCTTGCGTTGCTATCGGCGGCGGAACCGTCCTCGCCGGCCTTTTGTTCGGCGCCTATTGGTGAGATGCGTGGTGCAAACGGTGCTGTCTCCGTTCAGTCATAGGCTGTTCGAGGAATTTCGGTTGTTGGAGCGAATTCGGATTGGGTTAAGATTCGTTTTAGTGGCTCGTGGTGTTTTCCGCTCAGAGCTCGTGCTGTATAACCTCATTGCGCTTTATGAGACAGTTACGAGGGGTTTCTAAGTGGCCCAGAAGGGGCTGTCTACATAGTGTTTAAATTCTGGAAGACACTGACTGGCTGTAGTCTTGTTTGTTGTTTGTCTCTGACATTGAAGTTATCCGACGCACGTCGGTGGATCTGGAAGCCGATCTTCAATCGGCGGTGCTACCCCAGCACCTGAGAAGTGTGACTGGGCGCCTTGCCCCACACTGGGAGAGTTTTGTGTATGTATCAACCTAGCTACCTATGCACTTTGGATAACGCTTTTCTGGGCGGTGGGTGCGATCACAGCACCGTAGAGAGTGTCTGGGCGCCTTGCCCCACACTGGGAGGATTTTGTATAGTACCTAGCAGCCTAGATACCTTGGAGTTCTGAATCAAGGTTTTCTGAGCGGCGGGTGCGATCACAGCACCGGAGAGCGTTGGGGCGCCTTGCCCTAATGGAATGGACAGGTCTCACTCAACCTGTAGATACATTCTAGCGGTGTTTCTCCCAGAGGGTGGGAGTGAGCGCTGATCTCCAATCGGCGGTGGCGAGCTCAGCAAAGCAGCTCGAGCAGAGCGTCTGGCTTCTTGTCCCGCGCCGAAATGGTTTGGTAGTGTCTCACTCGAGGCACGTTTGGGATGCTGGCTTCACAATGAGGCGGAGACTGCCGGCCGTCATTTTTGATTGGGTCTCGTTTGCTCTGCCAGTTCCTTGGTCAAAGTATGATGGAAATGGACGCCGATCTTCAATCGGCGAGAGCGGTCTCCGAACCTGAAGGCGTGCCAGTTCGCTTTTCCTTGCTCTAGTTTGGCTTGGCTGTGTATCTACTTTGCTATGCATTCATGCTGTTGTCGCCCCAAGGTGGGCGGAAGCGGTCGCCGATCTTCACTTGGTGAGGTGTGTCACAACACGAGAAAGCCGGCTTTGGAAAGGCTTGGTTCTTGTCTAAGTCTAGAGCTAGACACCTTTTGGCTGTCGCCTAGGAAGCTGGACGCGCAGCCGTTTTCAATCGGCGTCTGCTGTCACACCGCCAGAGAAGTGGTTGGTGGCGTTTCTAATCTCGCACTGAGAGTTGCCGATTCTCCTCCCATGGAGAATGGATGAAGAAAGAGTGGACGAGTCGACTCGTGTCACGATTAGTTTCGTCGCAGATGCCTCATACGGCAGTTTGAAGGCGACGGCGCCACGTTGCGCTACACGACGTCTAATTTTGAACGGTGGTTGTTGTACTTGATTGCCGCATCTCGCCGGCATTGCAGTTCTAGCTGTGTCTCTGTCTTAGGTTGACGAATAGATGAAGGCGTGGCTACGCGCTGGCCATCCCTTTGGCTTCTACAATTGCCAAACATACTGGTGTCTTTTGTGTTTTGAAGACGTTATAGAAGCTTATTTGGCGTTCGATGACTGGAGTTAGTTGGATCCGTGAGGGTTGACGGTTTAGAGTGATTTGTATGGAAGGTAGTGAGGTTGACCCATTGAGCCCTTCTATCTGGATGGTTGTGCGTGCTCAAGCACTGCCTGATTGCGTGCCGTTCTCTCGGCGGTTCCGGCCTTGCTTTGACTTCAGGGACAAAGGCACCAGCGAAGGTTCACTATCTAGTGGTTGTGCTCCACACTGAAGCAGTTTCAGTGACGGGTAAACAGTTTTGCGCAGGCTCTGTTCGCCACGTATCGAGCTGAAGGTTCGGTTTGTGAACCTGGGTCGGTTCAGGCTTCCACTGCCAAGGGCACGTTCGCCCTCGCTGCTCTGCTTGTGTTTCAGTGTTTCGCTGCTCTGCCTGTGCCTCACTGTTGCAGCAGTCGGCTGAGTTTGGATTGCGCGGTTTCCAGTCAACCGCTTTCCGTCGTATTGCTTTTAGTCGGTATTCTGTTGCTTCTGGACGTCTCTAGCCTCCCCGAGGGCTTTAGTCTTCTCTAGCAAAGCGTCCGTCGTCCCAACAAAGGGCGTTTTGTTTGTATCAGGTTGCGTCCTGCTACTGAGACAATTTGTTAGCGTAGTATAAACGGAATTTCTGCCGGAATGTAGGGTTGTTAAACCCGGAATGTAGGCAGAATTGGCGTTTGTACGAAGCGTTCAAATTGGCGCGTTACAGTATCGCCGCTCCTCTGAGCGCGAGTCCTGTGAGGGGCCTTGTCATTCTACCTTTCTCGCGGATAAATCGACCGGTGAACCCACCCGGCCCACCCGAGTTGAGACGTGTGCGGTCGACTGTTTCCGGTGCCCCTCTGTGAATCTCGCTTTGGTGCCGCGACTGGCTCCTGCCTTTTGCCGGCGGCTGGTCGGCTGGTTGCTTTCCGTTCGCGGCCCTCTCTCGTGTGTGGTCTTGCTTATTGCTCCGCACATTTACTGCGTTTGGGTGGTCTCTTCGGTGTGCGTTCCTCCTCTGGACGGTAGTTGCCTATCGACCTCTAGTCTTGGCGTACTGGTCCGATTGGTTTGGGTGAAGATCCTTGGTTCAGGTGGAAGCTCCCACGGCGCTTGTCCACCTCAGAGCTAGACTCCTTCGAGTTCGCTGTTCGATTCGCCCTAGTGTAGGCATACTACTACTGTAGTAGTTGTTGTGTATCACTGGACATTGAGCGTCAGATCGAATCCTGCTTGATCGAGCCGTAACATACTATGCCATTTCAGTTGTGGGACTACGGTTGCCCGTAATGCGCTAAGTTGGTGCTTGTACTTGGCTAGCCGTTTGGGTTCGTGCGTTCAACTAGTCGCTGTCCGTAGTGGGATTCCTGACGTTCGTGCTGTCGCCATTGGACGTTCTGTTCTCGACGCGCCAACCTCGGAGCTTGCGCTGTGCTTGAAGACGGTTCACCCTTTGGTGTGCTTATTTGCGTTGTGGATCAGGCGGTTCGGACTCGCAAGTCTTTGCTGTGTGGCGAGTTACGCTGGGTGCTGAGCGAGCAGTAGTTGATTGCGTCAGTTGACGTTTCAGTTTCGTGGTACACTGTCTGCGGCCGCGCAGTGTTCGCCATGGCCGCAGGTGTCTTTGCGAGCTGTTCTGGTGCTTGATGATGACGTTCTGGTTGTTTTGAGTTCTCTGTGAAGTCGGTCGATACTGTAGCTGGATCTATTCTTGGGTAGGTTGTGAGTGCGCACGCGTCAGGGGTTTCAGGGTCGACGTTTCGTGGACAAGTCCGGCTGCCGACTCGAGGGATCTTCGTTGATTGTCGTGGTCGTTGGCGTGCGTGCGCTGTTCGTTGTTGAGGTGCTGTTGGTGTTTGCTTGTCTCACGCCGGTCGATCCTCGAGTAAAGCGTCCGTCGTCATAGCAAAGCGTCCGTCGTCCCAACAAAGGGCGTTTTGTTTGTATCAGGTTGCGTCCTGCTACTGAGACAATTTGTTAGCGTAGTATAAACGGAATTTCTGCCGGAATGTAGGGTTGTTAAACCCGGAATGTAGGCAGAAGGTGCCGTTGCTTCTCTCGTAAGAGGCCGATCTCATTGGGCGAAAACGCGTTTATTGTTAGGGTGGTTTCTAGGCCAAGAGAACCCCAGCCACCCGCTTCCCTTGTTATCCGACCACGGACCTCTGCCCATTTTATCCGCGCTAAGTAAAGTTTGTTCGACAGCCGTCCTGTCAGGATTGGCAGCGCTTGCGTCGCCGCTGCGCCCTTGCAGGGCGGCGTTTTACCGGTCGACACTCACGCACAGTTGCATCTGACTCGAGCAGGAATGTCCCAACGGAGATGACGGCCAGTCGTTCGCATCGGCTGATGGCCGTTCGCCGGTGCTTTCCGTCTCCATCGGGATCGAAGTCGAGCGGGACACTGTAGCGCAGCAACTGCCCGCGAACCTGAAGGTAAAGAAGTTATTTGAGCGCTGTTGATAAATAGACAACGAAACAGCGCCACAACACAGAACGCTAGGGCACTAACCCTTTCCCACTCGTTGGCACGATTGGGCGACTTGGCCAGAGAGACGGCAATACTGTACAGATTCTTGAACAGAAAGTTCGAGTCCATCGTATTGTTTCGCTATCTTCCGTTACGCTTCCACAGCGAGTGTTGTTTTGTCGATTCTGGGCGGTTCATAAGGTGCCAAAAACCTTCGCCCATTGAGCCTCTCTCACCCGTCGTTTCGGTTGATTCCGTTCACTTCGACTTTCTCGCTGCCACTGTTCCGCTGTCTTTTGTCGTGGGAGGGCACTGTTGTACATGCAAATTAGGCAACAGTACAGTAACTCTGTTGCTACCAATCCACTCAAGACGCTTCCTATTTGAAAGTCAGGGTGTCCCATTAGTTGATATCGATGCCCCAACTGAAGTCGTTCCAGTTCCAATTGTTGTCATTCCATCGTTGTGGGTATTCATTTGCGAATTTGACGCGGTGTGTAATCCAGATTATAGATTAGCCAACTATAATTAGCAAATAATTATTCTGGCGTGCTAAGAAGACAAGGAAGAAAGGAGACGATGGCGAAGTCGGCGGCTCTACTGTTCCTGTCGGCGGCGTCGCTTCTTCTGCAGACGAGGGTGTCCAGTGTCCAGGGGATCAGCTGCTACGTGGGAGAAAGGCTGGGCGACGCTTCCGGCCAACAGGAGCTGCTCAGTATAACGGAGGCCTGCGGCGCCTCCGTCGGCCACTGCGTCAACGTCTACAGCGTCGAGAATGGCGGTCGCCTCTCCACCGGCTGCGACGCCGACGGACGCTGCGGCGGCGGAGCGGCTGCCGACAAGGCGAGCGGCTCGTTTTGCAGGCCAACGACTACCAAGACCGCCGCCGATGCTCTCAAGGTCTCTGCCTCTCTCTCTCTCTCTCGTCTGCCGACGTCCCTCTAAATAGCGCTGAACGACTTGCTTGCACGCAGGATTACGTCTGCTGCTGCAATGGGAACAAGTGCAACGGTCGAATGTACGAGGACGAGAACGGCCACGCCGGCTACCAGTACATGGCTCGATTCTCCGGCGCTCGATGCTTCGGCCGAACATACGACACGCCAATTCCAGCCGGCGACTGCCCCGGTGCGCTTGGAAGAGATTATTTCTGATGTATGTACCTGCTTCTTGACTAATAACCGCTTGACTTGCAGAAGATTCTTGGTGTTTGACGACGTACGACGTTCGCACCAACAAGGCAACAGGAAGATGCGCGCAGAGCGGGTGCGGCCTAGGCTTACAGAGCGGACAATGCCTGGTAGCCTAACAACTTCCTTCGCGGCAGTTTATTCGTCCTTCGTCGGAAGGTCGTCGTTTTCAGAGGAAGGCGGGCGAACGGTCGCTGGACGTGGTGGAATCTCCACTGGAGATGAGCTGCTGCTGCAACTCCAGGGGTTGCAACAAATGGGACTCCGAGACGGACGTCAACCCAATCGAGGCCTACAAAGCCGAACTACTGCTGCTCACGCCAAGAGGTCATCCCGATAGAAACTCGACGACGACAGCGTCAACTCGAACGGCAACATCGACCTCGCCGTCTCGTTCAACGGGAACATCGACATCGGTGCCAACTCTATCGAGCACAACGCCGTCGTCGCCGGCTTCGAGCGAGACGGATTCGACGTCGTCGACTCGAACGGCAACATCGTCGGCTACGACGGCGGAGACGGCAGTAACATCGGCCGCCAATTCTTCATCGACGGCGTCAGCAACGACGTCGTCGTTCTCGTCATCAGTCGGCAGCACTGACGCCGGCTCTACCACAGCTTCCACATCTGAAGGGACAGCAACGACAACGGTGTCGCGGCTGTCGTCGAGCAGCAGGTCCGATTCGACTACTTCAGCGGCGGCAACCAGTGCCGTAACAACGTCAACGCCGTCCACGACTCAAATAGGTCTGCCCCGAGCAACGATGCCATCTAGCCGCTACCCATGCTTCATACTGGTAACATTGTTGCAGATACAACAAAGGGGTCGAGTACGACGACTCACACGAGCGCTACAACGTCGAAGTCGACTACGAAAGCGCCATCCACGACCAAGCTGACGACGCCAGTCACATCGACGCCGACAACAACGACGACGTCGAAGTTGGCGACGACGACAACGCTGAAAACAACGACGCCAAAGCTGACAACGACGACGACTAAGCTCACAACAGCGTCGACGGAGAAGGTGACGACGCCAAGGGCGACAAAGCTGACGACGCCAAGGGCGACAAAGCAGACGACGGTAGCGACATCGAAGCCGACGACAGCGACAACGAAGCTGACGGCGGAGCCGACGTCCGAGGCTGCCCCTACCACGTCGACCACGCCTGTGACGACGACGACGACGACGGGCGGCTCGACAACAACCACCTCCAAGACAACTCCGTCGTCAACAGCTAGGCCGAGGAACGGCTCGAGCGCAGCGCCGACTGCGAACATGACGCGAGAAGGAACCCGGGTGACAGCCACAGCGAGCCGGTCGTCGACAACCGAAATGGGAGAGAAATCGGTATCTCTCTGGCTGGCAATCGCGCTCATCGTCGTGCCACTGATAATCGGTAACGTGATGCACACACAGTCTGTTGCGGCTTACTCGAGGGAACGAGCTGTGGTGCGATTTCAGTGGTGCTCTTGTGGATCACCCTAGCCGTCGTCATGCGAAGGAAGGCGACGTCCAGGTGGGAGGCGCAAAAGGAGGAGGCGACGCCGCCACCGGCCGACGAGAAAGAGGCGGCGGTCGAAGCGGCGAAAATCGATCCGTCATTTGTTGGAGCAGAGTAGAAGCAATCGCCGCCGTCGCCCCAGTGATCAGTGAAACTAATGATCGCGTAATCGAACTAGTAAACCCAGCCGGCTTCTGCTCTCCCATCTCTATCGGTCGGCCGTGAGAAGGCGGTGTAAAGGACCCCGACGGAAATTGTAGATGCGCAGCGCAACGGACGGCGCACCGACATATCGTCGACTTAGTGCGGCACATCACGATGATTGGCTGATTCTTTCTCTCCTTTAGCACAGAAACGCTAAATCGAAGACAATGCTGGAAAGAAACGGTCAGCTGTACTTTTGTTCCAACAAGACGAAAACCAACGGCAGAACTTGCTTCTCTTCGATTGCTTCAAACCACCTATGCACGTAGCTGCCGACTACATATGATACCGTAATTTGTTTGAATCATGAGCCTCGTGACGGCGGCTAATATTCGAATTTGAAATCACCTACGGTGGTGAACTATTTCAAACTACAGGGTGTAACAGAGTTTCGGGCCGACTTATTTCTCGAATAACTCTTGCTAGGCGACGAATTTTTTAGTGCGGTCTTTTGCATGATGTAGGCAACACTCTAGGAAATTCTATGGGCTACATGACGAATCTTCAACGTACAGTACGCGAGCGGCGTAAGCGATTAAAATTTCGGGCTTGTTTCTCAAGGCCCACCTGGCGTCTTTTGAGTCCCGTCTCCTCTCCAACAAACTGTAGGTAAGCGAGAACGATGAAACTTGAAGACAGTATAGCCAAACGTGTTTGCCACTCTGACGCCAATTTTCAACATCCTACGCCAAACTGTGCTCGATTGCGGGCTTAAAACGCAAAATTTAAGATTTGTGCACAGAAGCTTCCAGGATCTTGAAAATTGGTGTCAGAGATGCAAACGCATTTCTCTTCAAGTCTCATCGCTCTAGCTTTCCTGCAGGTTGCTGGAGAGGGGACAGGACTCAGACGACACCCGGTTGGCCTTGAGAAACGAGCTTGAAATTTGAATCGCTTACGTCGCTACCGTTCTGTAATTTGAAGATTCGCCATGTAGCCCATAAAATTTCCTAGAGTGTTGCCTACATTATGCAAAAGACCGCACTAAAATATTCGTAGTCTTGCAAGAGTTATTCAAGAAACAAATCGGCCCGAAACTCTGTTACACCCTGTACTTTAAACATGACAGACCAGAGCCTTGCTGTGTAGCGTAGGGCACAATTCTTGCCCGAGCGCAAGGTGAGCAAGTAACGAATTCGACAACAGACTTTCAAACCTCAAGAAAATCCGATATAAGCAACTTGGATCTGAATTAACAATCTTGATGCAAGGCCGTCAACGATCTCGAGCGAGCAAGTTAGAAGGTAGACAACAGACAACAGTCCCAACAATCGGATAGCAACGGAAAGGTAAAGCAAAACAAAAACTGAAGGTGCGTTAGTAGAACAGCAGGTGGTCCGTTAGTACGTACGTTACGTATGAAACGAGCTGACTGAAGAGAGCAGATAACTCGAAACGAAAGGTACGGAAGTCTGTGCACAGAGTGACGATCGCTACAGAAGGTAAGACTTTTCATCAGCAGCTGAAGAACAACTTTGGCAGCAAAGGTAGTGTCAAAAGACTGGTAGAAGATAACGTCAAATGGACAGAAAGCCTACTCACTCAAGCACCAGAAGGAGCCCACACAAAACACCTAGTAGCAAGCTAACACCAGGCAAGTCGTCCGGGGGACGCAGTATACTCCACAAATTTGAACTCCTACGCACGGTGACTACTCTCCTTTGTGGCCTCCTGACACTCCCAATCGCAAAACTAATGCCGAATTCGTGATCTACACCACAGAATACCCCAGAATCGACATACAACACCCCTAACTTCCTATGGACTCGCAAAACCAAAATTCTGCACTTGGGGTACGGTAGCATGCAAATTCGTCATAGGTACGCTTAAACATCATCTAAACGCTAAACGAATGCCAAATTCGTAATCAGCGCCCCCGAAAACCCCGAAATCGAGTATAATATCGCGAAAGTCGACCCGACACCCAATATTCAAATGGACGCGGCCGGGTTACTGTAGCTCTGCAAATTTGCCAAAAACACTTTTCTGGACCAGATTTCAACGTAGAATCGTTTGAAACCACTTTTGAACCGATTCGGCAACGCATTCGAGCGCTACAGACGCTGAAACGCGAAAATCGCAATTTTTGACCCCGGAGTCAAAAAAGTTCCACCAAGATAACTTTTTTGTGTCTCAACCGATTTTCTCTGTTCATGGCTCATTCGATAGAGGACATCTGGGAAGGAGCAACAAAAGCGGTCTAGCGGCTCTAGCTGCTACCTATCGCGCATGGCAAACCGTCAAAGTCGGAAAATAGCGAAAAATCGCGAATTTTTCAAATTTGGCGCCAAAATGGGTCCCGCAGCGATCCAATTCATTTTTTCCACCCTCGGCCCTATCGAGTACTACAACATATCAAAAGATAGTATATACCATTATATGCAACTTTTTCGAGTTCTACCTTGTTTAACCCATTTTTCAGTACTTTGAAAATTTAAATTTTTGAATTTCCCGCCAACGGGGTCCCGGAGCGTGACCCCATATGTCGTGCAGGTTGCCCACCCACTAGGCCTACCCAACGCAAAAGACCGTTTGCAAATCGGCCGCTTCACGCGCGAGCTACATCCGTTGCAATTTTCTGCGTTTCGCGCACAAACGCTATATACTCCACACTTTTTTTTGTGGAGTATAATAATAATAGTAAGCCTTGCACTGCGACCATCAACGATGCTTCATTCAGTAGCTGCGCTGGGTGGTTGGTCCTGCATGGAAATCTCTACCGCATTCAGGCGTCAGTCGCATTGGTCTCTTCGGGCAAGCTTTTTCTCATTACTCCTCTCCTTCTGCAGCGGCACCATCTCCTTCTCCTCCTTTGGTTTCGCCCACGATTGGACTTCGCCTGAACAGGGCCCAGTC
>JASAMZ010008671.1:0-113743 GCA_030248115.1 Linhomoeus sp. GSCO2_2 | reverse complement strand
ACAATGATGTAGGTCCTGCTTCAACTTCATCATATTGCTCAAAGCAAAACCGCGGTGAATTTGCATACTGTACCTGCGGGTGGCGTCTGGGCGGCCACAGATCTCGAATATGGGCTGGCTCCAGCGCTGTTAACCGTTCTGAGTCTGACGGTCAATTGCTCGTTTGGCCTGCAGTTGTAGACGTGGCGACCGTTTGTGATGTCCAGTCTGACAGGCTGTCGAAACTCCACTCTACGAGGTTCCGTGACTTCCAGTTCGACCTGAGTGTAGATTGAAATGTTCAATTGATTTGAATTCGTTATCCACAGCAGTCAAGGATTGAGAATCTTACCTGGACTCTGTCGCAGCCCCAGGTGCTCTGCGGTGGCGGCTCCCATGTGATGCTTACGTGGCCGCTGTCGGGCGCTGTCGCTTGGATGTTCTGAGGCGGTTGCGTGGGAGCTGAAATAAGTCACTGGTCCACAATGGAGCTTTCATTTTGCTCAGCAATTTGAGCTCTTCACCCACCACTGCACTTGGGAACTGCAGTTGCCTCAGCGCTGCTGTACATGATCTGATCTCTTTGATCGATGACGAGAATTTTGACGCCGTACTCTATCCCTGGCTCCAAATCTCGAATGGTGGTACTGTAGCGCCTGTTGTCCCCGGTGTAGGGCACCATTTGGCTGCAATGGTAGTGGAGCGTTGAGCAATGGCAGATTGCCTCCACCACTGATGGATGATTTCAGTGGTGAACCCACCCATATTCTTGATAAGCTGAGCCGCGGCTTCTCAGGTGGACTTTGTAGCCAGCCACACCTCTGCCGTCCCCCTGGGACTGCCACTCGACCAGAAGATCGGTCCCGCGGACCGTGAGGCGTGGTGCGGAGCAGAGGGCTAAAAGGCGACCAGTTTTCTTACTCGGCAACAAGAAAAGTTTCCAACAGTTGAAGCGAAAACTGAAAGAAGCCTTTTCTGAAGCCGCACGGCCGCGCCAGAGTCAGAAGGAGGAGGAGGAGAAGTTGTAAACGTTGGGAAATAATGGAAGAAGCATAGTTGAAGAGGAGAAGAGCGAGAAGAAGCCAGACTGTCATCAGCGAGCGTCCTGGATGAGGATAGAACATCACAGTCCACACAAAGGAGGTGGATGCTAATGTAGCAACGCGTTCACTGCACCCCCTTCCGTGTTGAAGCAGCCCCTGAACCTGCGACCATTGGAGCCGCTCAGCTGGCAGAAATAGCGGTCCCACTGCCCCGGAGGGGGCTCCGTGATGCCGTTGCCTTCACCATTGTTGGCTCTGCCATCTACGCCATGCGCTGGTGTGGGCGCTACTGGCCTACGCGTGGGGGTCGTGGGTGCACCTGCACCTATGGATTCATCACCCTCGTCGGGATACTCGTCCTGTTCATCATCATCGGGGTAGGGGCCCTCGTCGACGTAGAAGGGGTCGAAGTCGGTCTGCAGCGCCCTCTTCTGCTGGCTTCCAGCGCCGAATTCCAGCTCTACCGGCTTCGTTGGGTAGAGATTGGCCTGGTCTTCTGCGGGGCAGAGCTCAAGACGCGTCAGAAGCGCGACGAGGATCAGGAGAGGCCTCAAGGGCGGAGGCATCGCCGCCTCACGCGCCAGAGAGAGATGTATTTAAGGGCGCGCGGGCGAGAGGAGGAGTCAATCGAATGGGAAATCGGACACCTCGTCTACTACGCGTCTACTACAATGGGCGGCCGACCGCCCATAAGCCCGTCCCAAGGGGGAGGGGGAGGAGACTAGTTTTCGACTCGGCAGCGCGGCGCGCGCCGAGGGAATTTTTGCGCGCGCGTTGCCAAGAGAGCAAACACAGAGACGCTGCGCCGTCGGCAGCTTTCTAAGCTGCGGGAGTCGGCTACGGGCTCCCTACAAAAATATTCTTCGGCCCCCAAGCAACCACGGTGAAAGAAGAAGCCCCCAAAAGAGGTCGCCTAAGTGCGCCCCATTGCAGACAATGGACGCTGGTGTTTGCAGCGTTGAAAGCCCCATCTGTGTGTATCCGCGCAACAGGAGAAATGCTAAGGAGAAGCAGAAGGAAATTGAGACACTCAGGTGCTTAGCCGCAACCTGTAGTAGTACGCGCATACAGTAGACTAGACACTAGTACATAGGTGTGTATGTACATTTGCTGCTGTATGGCAGACACGAGCGTTGTGTCACTGAGAAGGAAGGAGGCTGAGTCACAGATTGAAGAACCCTTCAGACGAAACTGAATAGAAGCAATCTGTGCTAGAAGCAGAGAGGAGTACCTAGCACACCTAACTGTCCGAAGTCTCGGCTCCACACAAATCTGCAGCTCAAAAGCCATTTGGCAAAAGCTGACTGACAGAGCACGAAGGAGGAGGAGAAGGAGCAAAGCTTCCAATGATGCTCATTGGCCCTCTGTAACCAACTGTACGCAAATTCCGAAGCCCATTACGTAAGCCTGACAGAGCACGAAGGAAGGAGGAGGAGGAGAAGCAAAGCTCCCAATGGTGTATTGCAGCTTTTCCAACGAGAACCTCCATAAATGACAGGCTTGCAGACGTATCTGACGCCCTCGCACGGCGTCGTCACATAGGGGTCGTGAAGACTGCTGGATGAAGAAGAAGATCGTTTGACGCGCCATTGGAGTAGGGGATTTGTCTCTGGGGAGACTGAATTGTCCTGCTCTGAAGTGCGGCGCGAAACAAAACGAACACAAAATGAGAAACAAAACTGATTCACAGTATACTCTCCCAAACATAAGATTTGACTCACCAACTCTCTCCATTTGGTCAGTGATGGCGCCACTGGGAGGCCCATAGCCCCCAGAGTTGCCAGCCTTCACAGAGGCTCGGATGCGGGAGCCAGGTGGAAGTTGCACCGTGTGACTGATTCTGAAGTCGCTGGGATTGGACTGGACCTTCTCCACAATGCGCTGGCCATTAGCGTCGATGTCCATTTCGTAGAAGATTGCGGCACATCCCCAGGTGGAGCGACTTGGAGGCTGGAATTGCGGCATATTTGGATTTCAAAAGAAAAGACAATTGGGTAGAGCTTGTGACTTTGATTTGGTTGCGCCCGTGCAGACAGTTTTCAGTTTTGTTTGACTAGGCCTCTGTCACTCCATATTCGATCATTAGCTCAGGCGAATTGCGGGACATGGTGTTTCACATACCGTCCATTCAAAAGTGATGGATCGGCCAGTCTTCTCGATGACGCGGAGATTTTGTGGTGCCGCGGTGGGAGCTGAAAATGTCGCGGTCTGTGAAATGCTCTCATAATATGGTAACCGCTATCAACTAGTGTACCTTGACACTGTGTGACCAAGATCAGATCGTCAGACTCCGCGATCTTCTCTCTGGACCTGTCCAGCGCCTCGATCTTGATCAGATATCTGAATGGGTCAATTTCAATTCAATTTTGCCATAATTTGGTCTGAAAGTCTCACAATGCCCACCTCTGATTGCCAAATAGTCCGTCCAACGGGTGCCTGTATTGGCGCACTACACCATTTTGCGAGATCAGAGAGCCGTGCGGCTCCCATCGATTGTCCCTCTCTCCCCGGATCATGATCTGTACAAACCAGCCAGTGGTCAGAATACTGTAGAGCAGTATATATTTGAAATCCAAACGAACAGTACAGACCCTGTAGCAGCAGAGCTTGGTCACTTTGCCAGTGACATCCCAGTTCACTGAGACGACTGAGCCGCGCTGTTCGATCCGGCTGTTGGTGATACGGATTCTGCTGCCTCTCCGACCTGAATATGCACAATACAATACAATACAATACAATGCAATGCAATGCAATGCAATGCAATGCAATGCAATGCAATGCAATGCAATGCAATACAATACAATACAATACAATACAATACAATACAATACAATGCAATACAATACACTACATTGCAATGCAATGCAATACAACACAATGCAATGCAATGCAATGCAATACAATACAATACAATACAATACAATACAATACAATACAATACAATACAATACAATACAATACAATACAATACAATACAATACAATACAATACAATACAATACAATACAATACAATACAATACGATGCATAAGAGGAGAGAAACAGAGTTCCCAGAACAGAAGAAGGACTGAAACCCAGAAGAATGCTCTTAGACTATCTGAATTGCCTCGTCCAGTCTGCAGGGTGGTAAAGGCGCTGGGTCCTGAGAACTGCTTGGCCACAGCTCTCACTGAGATGTTGTAGGTGGTGTCTGGCACGAGGTCCTCAGCCACGTAGGACATGAGGTACTCAGAGACCGTGTCTGCTGCCACCACGGTCCCAGGACGCAAGCTGGGGTCGCTGGAGCTTAGGACCACCACGTCAACCTATGGGAGTACAGAGTGTTAGCAGTTGGGAGCATTCTAAGCTAGAGAGGCAAGCAGGGGGCTGCTAAAACCTTGTAGAAGTCAGGCCGAGGCCCTGTCAACGGGGGAAACCAGTTGATTCTGGCAGATTCGGCGCTCAGCAGCTCGCTGTGCAGGCCGCTGGGGTGTCCTGGCATGTCCGGGTCGTCTGCAGATGTGAAAGTCAGAAATGAGAAGGCAAGCCGAGGAGTCAACAGTAAACGCAAGCTCTGAGAAGTTGAAGAGCGCTCAAAGGAGGAGAATTGCTCAAAAGTGCGAGGACAAACGGACCAGCTTCCATGAGAACAAAGAAGATGGGATGGCCGTGACTGGTCCACTCTCCATTGTCCAGACGATAGACCAGCTTAATGTTGAAGTATTTCGCATATTACATTTTATAAAATGCTCACATTGCGTCACACTCACGTCGCATGTGTGTTGTACTGCCATACGCAAGTGGCTCAGGTCGTAGCAGTAGTCGTTAGGCCCGAAGAGCCTTTTGGTGGGGCATTGGAACTCTTCCGGACGCCTACCAACCGCCTTGATTTCTGGCGCGTCGCTTGGGCCACAGGACACCCTGAATAGTAGTGATGTTTCAGTTTGTGGTAGGGTATTGTTGCGTTCAATTCCTAAGGATTTGATGACAGACACTGAGCGTGGGTTAAAGCACTCAAGTGCAGTGCTGTCCTAAGCCCAAGCCTAAGTCTAAGCCTCAGTCTGAGTCTACGACTAAAGCTCAGCCTAAGCTTAGCCTCAGCCTAAGTCTAAGCCTAAGCCTAACCTAAGCCTGAGCCTAAGCCTAAGACTAAGCTTAAGCTGAGCTAAGTCAAAGCCTAAGCCTGGGCAAGAACCTATGCCTAAGCGAATATCTGCTCTAGAAGAAAATCATAATTATATTATCACCGTCCAACGAAATGAGTGGGTTTTCTCAGTCACATTATCTAATTTCCATTTTCACATATGTAATTTCCATTTCAAAAATCACTCACTTGAAGGAGGAGATCCTCCCTCTGTGCTCCTCGAGTGGGGTCCACACCAGATAGTTCCTTGGAGGGCCCATGACCACACGGAGTCGATAAATGTTCTCTCCTGAAGCGTTAAGTTAAACTACTTTGCGTTTTCAGACTGTGAATTTGAGTGAATTAAATTCTAATAACAGAATATGTTGCATTTTCAGGCTGTGATTGGAGTTTTAGTGACACACTGTTGAGCTTCCAGACTGCGAATAGGGGTGCATTGCTTCAATACCATGTTGCGTTTCCGGGCTGTGAATTGGACTGTATTGAGTATCAATGACAAACCATGTTGCTTATCCAGACTGTGTATTCGAGTAAATAGAATTTGAATAACAAACTGTTGTGTTTCAAGACTGCAAGTTGCAGCCCATAAAGTCAAAGACCCACCTTGACCGCCACGTGGTCGTGTTTCCCCAGTGGTGACTTGGCTCCAGGGCCCAGGGGCGTCCACCCCGACCACCCTGCTTCTGCAGCGGAAGGAATAGCGCTTTCCTGGGCCAAGATTGCGCACCAGAACTTGCGTTCTCTGGGTGAAGTCTGGTTTCTCTGGCTGCAGGCCGCCCTCCTCCCAAACCTGGATTGGAATTTGATTTTTGTTGACTGCAAACTGAAGTGCAGCTAAGCTACTGAATCCAGAAATTGAAGATTGAGACCCACCATGTAGTCATAGCCCCCAATGGGGCCGGTGGTGTCGTCGCAGGCGGGCTTCTCCCACTTTATCAGCATTGTGCTTGGTGTGGAGAAGGTGACCACGGGTTCTTTTGGGGTGCCAGCGGCGCCTGAATAGTCACAGTAAACATTGCAGAAACATGTTGCATCATGCTACCGTATGAATATCTTCTAACGATTAGCGGGGCGACTTTTAGGTCAGTTATTTGCTTAATGTCCTATTAATTAGAAATAGAAAATTGTAGAGACCAGCAGTCATTTTTGGATGCCTACTTAGCGGAAATACATATTTCGAAACATTCTTTGTTATCTTCTCGAGATGGAAGATACTAAGGCATTATCATCTTCGAAAGCGCAACAACGTTAAACTTGATTGACTTGGGGCTAGCTACATATGTACTTGGCGTTTGGCTACTGAAATTGCACGACAAGATGCTTGCCATGCACTAACCAGCGGATTTCCTTAGATTTCTTATTCCCGAAGGAATTGCACGCAAATTTGAAACTTGGATTCAGTTGCAACAGTTGAGTTGCACATGACAAATTGAGTGCAGACAAAACAAGCTGTGTGTGTAAAAAGTTCAACCTATACTTTGTGTCTGTCAAATCTTGGTGAACAGTATAGTGAATTTCATTCGCATAATTAGCCGCATCTAGCGAAGGTATCTTGAAAACGTGTACCACAATTCAAATGCAGCTATTACCACGATACGGTTGTCTGTACAACTGATCTAAAGCTCAGTGATATCGCCGCGTTCGCTATATGGTATCGGCATGATACGACGCCGTTCATCTGAAGTTTTATACCTGTGGGAATACGCCACATCGAACAAAAAAAACTTGCCAACTGTTTGGTGCAGTCGTTCTCTACTAGGAATTTCGTTTGGTGTGCGCATTTCTGCTTTATGACGCTTTTGACAATTTGTAGAATTTTGGCAAATTGTGGCGTATTTCTATGAAATTCCACAATTGCAAACAATTTCTTTTGTGTTACAAATTATCCGCCGTCTATGCTCTTTCGATTTCTGAAGAAATTTCGCCGCTAGTCCATCAGGCGACAAAATCGATTTTCGACTTTTTTATATTTTAATTGTAAATATCTCTGAATTGCAGTATTTCAAAGCTGTATAACCATGTCACAAATTCTTATTGGCTTACGACCTTTCAATTTCTGCATTCACATTCGTCAATAAATGACGTTCAATTTTTGTCATTTTATCAAATTTTGACAAATAATTGCGTATTTCTATGAAATTCCGCATATGCAAAGAATTTCTTTTGTGTCACAAATTGTCCACGGCCTATGTTCTTTCCATTTCTGAAGAAATTTCGCCGCTAGCTCATCAGGCGAAAAAGTCGACTTGCGATATTTTCATATTTTAATTGTAAATATCTCCAAATTGCAATTTTTCAAAACTGAAAAACTATGTCACAAATTCTTACTGGCTTGCGGCCTTTCAATTTCTGCATTCACATTTGTCAATAAATTACGCTCTATTTTTGTCAATTCATCAAATTTTGACAAACAATTGTGTATTTCTATTAAATTCCGCATCTGCAAAAATTTTCTTTTATGTTACAAATTATCAGCGGTCTATGCTCTTTCCATTTCTGAAGAAATTTCGTCGCTAGCTCATCGGGTGAAAAAGTCGATTTTTGACATTTTTGAATTTCAATTGTGAATATCTCGAAAATGCGAAATTAGCAACAGAAACGGACATCGGATCCGTACTCAGCGACGTCGACTCTACTTGACCACATATGTCACATCTTCTACTTCGGTGGCACGGAAACACACACACACACACAGACAGACATTGCCATCCGTATATATACACCTCGCCGCGCTGAGGCGCGGCGAAAAAAGTGTTCGAAAAGGACCAATGCCCTTGCCAATTAATCAACGAAACCCACCAGCGCAGGCGTTCTCAAGTCCAGAGCCGACGTTGAACTCCTGAGTCTTGGTGACCACATCTCCCCCCTTGTCAATGAGATAGACTCTGACGATGAAGAACATCTTGCTCGAGAGCTTGTCCACGTTGAACTCATAGCGATACTTTCCGGGCTCAAACTCGATCTTGTCGCCATATCTGGAGTGTTTTAAGTGTTGCATTGATTTATGTGAATTTTGTGGGAAGTTTCACAGGCCCTAAAGACGTCTACATGCCATTCATGCAATGCACTACACCATACCTACGACATACCGTAATCCTCCAATAAGCGCCCTGGGCGCTTATTTTCAGCCTACCTCTAGGAGAGGCGCTTATTCGAGGGAGAGGGGGCTTATTGGAGAATTTGCGGTCGGTAAGGTACCTATGTTACGAAAACTGTCAATCTGACGGAAGACAGCAAGACAACATGTAGTTGCATAAAAATAACATAAATATACATTTGTCCACTGATTTATTCAACACCGCAACCTTTTGGAATATTTATCAATAAAAGCCATTCGAGCTAGTCATTACCTTTGCCACGTTCTCTCAGTAGGCTTGCGGTATTCCACGATGAAGGCTTGGAAGTCTCTGGTTCTGTATCGCGGTGAGATCTCCCAGGTGATACGGTAGTTTCCCGGGCTCTTTTCCACAACCTGAAATGTGCTCCTGCGTCAACAGCTGAGCAGTGAAGACAGCATTGTAGAATTGGCACTACTTTCTGTACAAATTGTGCATCCAGTTATCTGGCTGTGCACTCATTCGGCATGCTTACATTGGCTAGTGTTTTGGCTTGTCGCGTTGCGTTTTCTGCGTTCATTCTGTACGAATTGCTTTAATCTTGCACTCGCTTTGCTTCAGGTGACACACATGTCGATGTAGCTAGGCACGTGGTGCAGTCGATTTTAGTTTGCTTATGTACCTACTTGCCACGCAGTCTGACATGTCTTGTTTAGTCTTGGGTTTACCATAGGCTAGCTCCTGTCTATAGAAGTTGTTTTACGTACAGTACAGTTATGTGTACAGTTGCCAGCTTCTATTTACGCCATTGTCAGTCCATCAGAATTACAATGTACACTACCGTACGCCTTACGTATGTCACCTCACCTGAGGCTTCTTGTCCTTCCACTCTTCTTCAGCAGTCCGTGAAGTGGTCACGTCCATCTGATAGATGGCTCTGGGCTCATTTTGCACAAAGGCCACCACCCCAACATGGTAGTCCGTGTTTGGCTTGAGATTCTGGAAGATGTGACTCGTCTTCTGGGGGTCGGCAGTGAGACGCTTGACCTCGCGACCGCTTTCGTCGTCTGGAGACAGGCGCTCCAGGATGACCACCTGCAGAGATTGGGAGATGTTGAAATGAGACCTTATTCAACACAAGATGGCATAGTGTCAGGATGCCATCTGACACTATACTGGACATACCGATATAGGTAGTATTGCGGAGGAATGGTACGTACAAGTATGTACGACAACAGAGTAACCGTGCAGTACCGTACTGTACTGTATGGTACGGTACGCCAGTCAGTATGGTAGTGTGTCAGTATGGTAGTGAAATACAATACCACCATTGTGCAATACACTACAATATAATACAGTACAATAAAATGTATTACAATGCAATACAATACGTCACGATGCAATAGAATACAAGACAACTACAGCCAATAAATACAGTACAGATACAGTACAGTACAGTACAATACAATACAATACAATACAACACAATACAATACAATGCAATGCAATGCAATACATTACAATACAATAAAATACAATACAATACAATACAATACAATACAATACAGTACAATACAATACAATACAATACAATACAGCACAATACAATACAATACAGTACAATACAATACAGTACAATACAATACAATACAATACAATACAATACAATACAATACAATACAATACAATACAATACAATACAATACAATACAATACAATACAATACAATACAATACAATACAATACAATACAATACAATACAATACAATACAATACAATACAATGCAATGCAATGCAATACAATACAATACATTACAATACAATAAAATAAAATACAATACAATACAATACAATGCAATACACTAAGAACTCACCTCATAGTGCTGAAGTCTGGGGTCGGCGTATTTGTCCCACTCGATTCTAATTTCGCTGTCGCTTTTGTAGACATATCTGATGTCGCCTCCGCTCTGTGGCGCTGCAAGTGGCCACACAATGGCACTAATCACACAAAATATTCCCAGTTTATTAGAATATGGCCTCATTTTCACAAAATAGTGGACAGCGCCCAATTTCAGTGTGTCAGAGGTGGCAATTTGGGTCTTCTGTAGCGGCTGGTATTCTACTCCGCTCGGTAGATTGCTCAACTGAGCGCGTAGCGTCGCCGCCGCTTCCCGTCATAGTCGGGGAGGGGCGGGTTGGGGGCGTTTTGTTCAAATACTGCCCTCCCTCCTGTGAGTAATCCAATAATTTGAGGCCTCCGCTCTACAAGTTGAGTTCTGGCGCGCGCACAGACACACACACACACTTACTCAGTCTCTCCCTCTATAATAACAGGCGCCGTCATATTATAATAACGGGCGGGAGGAAACGCGCAGGAAATTTCATGCGTGCGCCACTATACGCATAGGTTCTGCAGGGTGGCTTTTGTGCGAGTTCTACTGCAGTGGCCCATAGGCCCGGCCTAAGCAAAGTCGCGCGGGCGCGCGCTAAAGGGATTTATGGGCGCGTGGCGACGGCGGGGCGCTAAACGGATCGATTCAAGTCGACGACGAATTGCAAAAAGCCCGTCGATTCGGGTCCTGTCGGGTCCCAGCGCTGTGGGATACCCTATCTCTGTGAATGGGAAGAAATGGAGGGCAATCTCTAAGGCATGAGGATAGGAGGAGATAGAGTTCAAGACCTATAAATTGAAGATCTACGGAAATGAAATTTCTCTAAAACGAACTGATTTCAGTGCAAATATACCCTCTTTCATTTACATAGATCCTGAAAATGAATAATCCAGAAAACCAGATTACGCTACTAGGCGGACAAATATTCGCCGCTTTAGCTGATTACAGCGAAGGCGCTTGCATTTCAACAAGCTCAAAATAAACATTGCGCTTTTAATTTTGAATAACGCGCTTTTAAAATTGAAAGATGCGTCTTGCGCTATGCACTGTAAAATAGTGAATTGTACGTGATTATTGCAGTGTACTCTTTCTAAGGAGTGGCTGCCTACTAACTCTATAGCATGCGCATAGTCAAATGGTTTCCTTCTTACGCAGGCATCCTATCCTACACGTGAATTGTGCAAACGAAAACTAATCCTACCTACCATAGAACACTCTGGCTGTACGTTCTGTCC
The DNA here is from genome assembly GCA_030248115.1 of Linhomoeus sp. GSCO2_2. NCBI lineage: Eukaryota > Metazoa > Nematoda > Chromadorea > Monhysterida > Linhomoeidae > Linhomoeus > Linhomoeus sp. GSCO2_2. The sequence goes on along the minus strand of JASAMZ010008671.1, from coordinate 102,416 downwards.
AGAAGTGCACCTGCATACTGTAGTACAGAACTTTTGACACAACGCAATGCCCATGTTGTACGTACATGCCAGTCACTCAACAAAACGGGCCATTTGAAGTGCCGCCGTCGGCAGGAAGAGGAAGACGACACAAACTTTACGGCCCCTCTCGCGACAGGCCGTAAACATGTCATAACAGACGGACGGGCGACACACACACACACAGAGGGCCAGATGGACAGAACGGACGTCTCTCGACAAATGGAGTCGCCATTAAGTTAGGCGGAGGGGGCTAGAGACAAGGACATTTGTTGGTTGCCTCCCCCCCTCTGGGCACTCTCCCTCCCTCCCTCACTGCATCCGCATAGTGCATACGCATACACATACTACACGACAGTGCACGAGGGGACACCACAGTGCCCCCTTCCAGTGGCTAGATCCCTGAAGGCTGGGCGCGAAAAAGCTCTTGACACTTGCGCCGCAGCGGCGACTACACAGTCTATACTATAGGGCGGGCGGGTAGAGAAATTGACCAGTCTACCGGACAGTGATCGAGTGGACATACACACACGGACACAAGTATGCTCTCGTATGTAGTTATGGCGCTATGCCAGCTGTGTGTACAACTATGTCCGAATGACTCAATACGCGGACGTCGTAAGACAGCGGGACTTAGTGGAGCGTGAAATCGTCGAGGCATGGACATAGATAGGCCTACGACGGCGACTAGATACGGTGCTAAGTCTAAGTGTGTTCTCTTGGGAAATTGGGCAGCTCTCCTTACAAACTTTCCCAATCAAACGCTCAAAATTAAAATATTGATAAAAATGTCAATTATAAAATTTAGTGCAGGCTATCAGTACATTAGCACAGGTTAAACAAATGCTAAACAGTACCAATACATTCAGTACAAGTGATACAAGATTAATTTTTAATTTTAAAATTTTGAATTTCGCACATACCGTTTCCATCGGTCCGGTCTCTTTGCGGGGAACACCAGGGTCCCTGCTGGCCCCTTCTGTCCACCGCGCGGATTTTGAGCTCGTATTCCGTCCCGGGCAGAAGATTGGAAACGGTGATGTAATTGTCCACCACTGTCTTCCTAAAAGACAAACAGGCCTGTCGGAGAGAATATGGGTAGCAATAAGCGTACATTGCAGCTCAATATGCCAAGTGATTCGAAATGGCCACGCAGCTACGCCTTAAGTACTACTGAAACGAGGTTTAGACGGGCTTGGATGTTGCACGCGGTGCTTACAGCAGAAGAATTCGGAAAGCCTACTCATAAATTCACATAACTCTGCGAAAGCCAACGTTAGTACCTAGGACGCATTCGTCCCGAAAATGTTAAGCAACGCAAATGATAATTTGGGAATGCAAATGCTATTAACAGTTGCAAGTGATAACGAGTTATTTTGCAAATGTTGTAAGTAGTCATGTTACGAATCCTAAGAAATTAAAGTTGCAAACAATATGAAGTGGAAGAAACAACAACTAGGTAGTCCTGAGAAATTGAGTGGCAAATAAAGGTGTTGAGGTGCAAATCCACATTATGTTCATAAGCCAATTCTATTCAATTCATCGCAGCTCACCTGTGCAGGTCGAATCTGGCGTTGTCGCTGACGCCGACCAGCTCCACCCTGTACTCCTGTACGAGGCCGCATCTGGGCTTGTCCCAACGAACGATGAAGGCGTATCGACCCGTGGACTCGATACGCACCCCTTCCACTGGCGACACGCCTCGAGTGCCTGAAGTTGAATAACACAATGGTACATAGTATAGGTAGCTCGCAAACGACTGCTTGTGTCTGTACTGTACCGTAGCAGTGGTTGACTGACAGTATTGTACTCATGATGTTGCATTCTATTCTATTGTATTTGTGTTGTGATTATGTACCGTAAATCCTCCATAAGACGCCCTGGGCGCTTATTTTCTCAACCTTCCTCTAGGAGGGGCGCTTATTGGAGGAGGGGGGGGGCTTATTGGCGGATTTACGGTCTTGTGCTTTGTTGTGTTGGGCCGCGTATGGTGCTACAGTATTGTATGTTGCAAACAAGGTAACCTCAGCCTCTACATTGCATGGCAGAGCGCTTTACACGATTCACAGCGACATCTTGAACAAAACTGACAACCAAATGTGACAACCACCTTCATTACTGACACTCTGCGTTGCCCGCAGGGCCAAAACTGGTGCATATTTGGTCTTCATGACATAATGCTGCGCTTAACACTGAACTGTCATGTTCAAGCTACCGGTAGCAATATTGTGAAGATTTTGCTACCAACGGCAACATGGTAACTTCTACCCACAATCCAGAGCAAAATTTTTTTATAAAAAATCTATTTTCAAAAAGTAGCAAAAAAACTTGACATCTCTAGTCCTTACCATGTAGATGTAATGTATGTATAGTCAACCCAAACTGTAAACTGTTCATCATCAGGAAATCCAAACGCACATTTTACTAGAGTAGAGTAGGCACCCCACAGCGGGGCCCCATAGCCCTGCCCCGCTCCAGCCTCGACTGTGATGTAGTAGGTGGTGTTAGGTTCTAGGTCTTCCCATCTCGTGGTGACTCTGGGCACGAACACTGTTGAGGTCGAGGTCTTTCCGCGCAGAGTGGCGTTCCTCGGGTCTTCCTCTGGCTTGAACATCGCGGTAATGTTGACCTGGCGATAGCAACGTGCTGCCTCATGATGAAACAAACTGATATGCTAACTGGATCATGTTTCTCAAAATGAACACGTCTGGCCTACTGGACAACTTCATGCCCCACTATGCCACAGTTTAGTCAGGAAAAGCCTAAGGCTAAGCCTAAGCCTAAGCCAAAATCTTAGCCTAGGCATAAGCCTGAGTCACAGCCTAGGCCTGTCTGAGCCTAAGCGTAGACCCAGGCCTGCCTAAGCTTAAGCTATAAGCATATTTCTAAGCCTAAGTCTGGCTTAAGCTCAGCCTAAGCTTATGTCTTAGCTTAGGTCTATGCCTAAGTCTGGGCCTGAGCCTAATCCTAACCCTAGGCCTACGCCAAAGCTTAGGCCTAGAGCCTGAACAGTGGCCTAATCCGCATGCGCCAACCAGCAGCGGTGCGGCAACTAACCCTGTAGAACTCGATCTGCTCGATTTCTTCAGGCAGCAGCAACTCCGGGGGGTCCCACTTCACCTTCATCATGGTGTGTGACTTCTCCAGCAGGCGGAGGTTGGTGGGGGCGGGCAGCCAGTCCAGTGGGCCTGCAAGAGAGCAAGAGATTGACCATGAGTGACATCTGGGACGTCGTAATCGCATCTGGAAGACTCACGCAGCGCTCCAGTCTGGAAGAAGCCGCTCTTGCGCCAGATGTGCTTGCCCTCGTTAGTGAAGCCGTTCACAGTGACGTTGTAGGAGGTGTCCGTCGCCAGTTCCCGAAAGGTGTGTCTGTCTATTTTGCCAACATCCTTTTCTTCCTTGAGCGGCTCGTTGGGCTTGTCTTTGGGGGTGATTTGGACCTGAAATGGCCAGACGGCGATCGATTCTGCAAGTTTTGTATTCTGACAAGGTGATGTTGTATGCGCTTCTATCTTTCCAAATTCGATCCCAAATTCAAACCTTGTATGCTCCAATGGTCTTTATGACGTCCTTCGACGGTTTCCACTTGACTGAGAGGTAGTTGGTTCCAAAATCGATCAGAGTTAGACTGCCGTCAGTGTTTACGTCGGCTGTAATTACGACCATTTTTGACAATATTGAATTGTGGAATTATAGAATTTTTGGGAAACAAACTTTTCTTCGTGCGCGCTCGGACGGGGTCGGACCAGTCACCGTAGTTGCCGCTGTCGACTCGCGCCTGGACCTCCGCTCTAAAATGACAATTTGTTGGATACTGTAACATGTAGATTACTGTAACCCCAGTTTTCTAGTTGCAAATAGTCCAACGCGTGATTACGGACGGTTCGAACGCTGTCTGCTTATGTTTCGTTTCTTCTGGGTTGTTTGTAAAAGAATGACGACTAGTTTGGCGCGCAGTTGTCAAACTTGGTGGATTAGCACCACAATATCAGAGAAACCAATGTTTTGTTAGTTCTAAGCGCCAAAGGTCTGTAAACAATGTCCAGAAGTCCAAATGTCCACCAACTGACACGTAGTCGGTGTCCTTCTCCAGTCCAGTCGCCTTGAAACAGAGGTTGGCGTGCGTCTTGAGGAAGTCCTTGTCTGCCCACTCGCAACTGAGGTCCTCCAGGTCGAACTCCTGAGTTTTCTCCCTCTCCGGGTCACGCCTTGGGTAGATCCTGGGCGAAATAGGGTCAGAATTTGGATCAGTTCTCAGAAGTTGATCGTGTGGAAAGCGCACTTGAATTTGTAGCCGTCGATGACGCGAGTCGTGTCGGCCGGAGGCTGCCAAGAGTAGCTGAGGGCGGTTGCCTCGCGGTCGAAGACGTTCAGACGGACGGGGGCTCCCACTTCTGAAGGGATGTGTGGCGGTTCGACCATGCAGAATTCAAACTTCTAACTGAGCAGGATGCGTTTTGAACTGACGTACCTTTGCCGCGCGTGCTAAACTCTTCCCAGTCAGAGAAAGGACCCTGACCCTCGAGCGTGTCGGCCCGGACCCGGAATCTGTACCGGCTTCCAGGCTGCAGCCCAATGAATTTTTGCTCTTTCCGGGGGTTTTCACCATTCTTGTGATAGGATTTGACCCACTCGTCCACCCCATCGAACTCGTAGTAGTATCGACTCAGATTGCCATTGAGCACCTCACAGTCTGGCGCTTCCCAAGTTATAGTCAGGGATTCCTGAGGGATGCCAGGTGCAACTCAGATGGCAAACTGACAATTTGTATAATAATCACCTATTTAAGCTACTCACCCTGGTTACTTGTTGACCCTTGATATTCTGGGGCGGTCCAGTGGGTGCTAAGATTGTGATTCGATTGTACGACTGTAAAATTGGCATCGAAACTGTTGCTCATTTACCGAGTTCCTTTGTCTTTCCGTCCTCTGTCCTTGTCGGCTTGTCTACATTGGATCCTTGGAGGTGGGGTGGCGTCACGGGGGAAACTGTAACCTCGTATATCGAATTGGGTTCCAGGTCCTAAAGAGTCTTTCGGTTCAGGCTTTTGTGGTGTTGGAATATAGACAAGAAAACAACCCACCGGCAACACAACTTTGTTCATCTTGACGTTGAATAGTGTGTTTGGTTCTGCTTTGTTTTTGGGCACCTCTTCGCAGGTGCCCCATTGCTTCAGTCGGTAGGTGATGTCGACGCCGTATCGCCAGTCGTTGTCATCGTCTGGCAGCTTCCACTCCACCTCCATTTCCTTTGCCTTTGGCTTGAGCGTTAGGTAGATTTCGCCTGAAGTCGAATCGAAGTGGGTTTTGTGGGGATTTCAAGTTGAAACCTCTGTATAACTGTAATAACTTAGGCTTTCGTACCTGGCGTAGTGGGAGTAGTGAAGCGCTTCTCCAGAGACCACGGGCTGCTGCCGCCGGGCTGGCCGCTTTCGTCAATGGCCTGAGATGGAATGATTATAGTTCATTAGCAAAGTCACTTGGATTCTTGAGTCTTGAAGTCCCACCGAAGTCTTCATCTTGATGTACCACGTCGTCCCAGGTATGGTTTCGAACGTTTCTTCATTACGGCCCGGCCCTATTCTCACATCACCATCGCCCGTGTCATTTCTAAAGTCCAGCACATAGACCACGGAACCGCACTGCCAGCTGTCTTTGGGCGGAGGCTGAATATGGGCGTGAATGTTTGGAAACTACGACGAGATTATATACCAAAGCTTCTGTGGACTCACATCCCAGGTGACTTTCATGTGCTGGAAGTCTATACTCTCCATCTGGATGTTTCTGGGTGCCGCAGATGGGTCTGAAAGAGGAGGACATTGGTGCGTGTTGCGTGGTCTCCAATTTACGCACAATTCGGACTCACTTCCGCAGAGCGTCCTGGCCATCTCCTCTGGACCAGCGAGACCTGCCTCGCCCTTCTTGCTGACCACCTTGATGCGGAAGAAGTAGTTGGTGTCCGGGGTGAGGCCGGTGATCTGAAGGTGTTGGCATACTGTAGTGGAGAGTTTTGCATTCACACTGCGTCAGGAGCAAGATACCTGTTCAGTGTGGGTGGCGTTCGGCCGAGGGTCGACCTTGATGATGCCATTCCAGTTGTCGAAGGCGCTACCCGAACCCCTACTGTACTCCAGTCGGTAGCCCGAGATCGACTTGTACCTCTGCGTGTCGATGCCCTGCCAGCGCACCGAGAGGCTCTCTGAGCGGATGTCGTAGATCTCGAGCGGTCTCTCGATCACGGGGAGCTCTGTAGGGTGAATAGGGGATTCAAAGCTGAGATCAATGTCTCCAGCAAGACACCGACAAGAGTCCAACCTTGTCTGAGAGTCCTCACTTCCAGGCTGTCGGTCCATTCGCCTGGTTCAGCATCCTGCCATTGAGAGTTGTCATTGTATTATCAGCAAACCCCGTTCCCAGAAGTGGTCGGCCTTACCCTGTTCTTGGCCGCCACTTGCACGTGATAGGTCTCGTCGGGCTCCAAGTCGGACACCCTGTAGCAGAGTCGACTCGAGTCAAAGGGGCACTCCAGCCTCCGGAGGTCCGACTCTCGTCTCTCTGTCCACTTCTCTCGGCCTCTCAGGGTGTGTCGTATGCGGTACTCCTCAACTTCTCCATAGGGTGGTTTGGGCGAGGTGAAGGAGACTTGCACGGCGTGAGGATAGGCCTTCTCCAGACGCAGGTCAATGGGAGATTGGGCTCCTGTGATGTGAATGTGATATATTCAGTGATTGAACTTCACATTTTTTAATGTGCAGAAGCACTGACTTCCTGGCCGCGTCTGCAGCTCTATCCAGCCACAATATGGCCCTTCTCCCTTTCCATTCCTGGCCCGTACTCGGAATCGGTACCGGGTGTAGGGGATCAATCCGCGCACTTGTGCTGTCTCTGCACTAACTTCGCCTCGCTGGAAGAATATCAGCAACTGGATTTTGCACGACTTGCATCAGATTGTGTTTGATTTGTCATACCACGTCCTTGTCTCGCGCCCACGAATCGATGCCCTCCACTTCGTATTCGTAGCCAGTGATCCTGCCATTCTGATGCTCGCAGGCCGGTGCTCTCCAGTTGAAGTCGGCTGTCGTGTCGCCAACTCTGTCAGACGCGACCTCTTGGGGCGGGCCGGATGGCTCTGCAAAGTCAGACGGTCGCGTTAAGGTAGTCAACCAATGAGTGAAGTTGCCAGAATGCCGAACTTTCTCTGTATCACCTGCTTCTTCTGTGGTCACAGTGACTGGTCCTGCTCTGGGACCGTCCTTGCTGGTTTGTGCCACCACAAAGACTTCGTAGGTGCTGGAAGGCTCCAAATTCTTGATGGTGGCCCTTAGGCCGCGAACTGTCATCTCCATCACAGGGCCAGGAGCCACTCTGCACTGACCCTTGGACTTCAGCCTGAAACTTTGGTAGTTGGTATCTCCATGCTGTGGCCATGCTGCTGCCACGTATCACCTGTAGATGACTTTGTAGCTTCTGATTTCGCCGTTGGGAGTGATTGGCAGGTCCCACTCCACCAGAACGCTGGTAGGGCCTTTTGGCTTGGCCTTCAGGTCAATGACTTCGCTGGGAGCTGCAAGTGTTCAGATGTTCAATAGGTAGGCTTTAGACAGCTTGGCCAGAATTCCACAAATCGAACTGACCGTCATCTGGGGTCACAATGGAGATGGGTTCGGACCACTCTGAGGCTCCAGCCTTGTTCTCAGTGCGGATTCTGCACCTCCACTTGGTGAACGGCCGACTGATGAACTGGTGCTCGTTGGCGCCGCTTTCGATTTCCACCGTCCTTGGAACGCCGTCAGTGCCATTGCTGAAACGGACAAGTGTGAACGCCGTGAGAAGTGTGGTGGCAATGAATTAGCATAATGGAGCTCACGTGTACTCCAGCCTGTACTTGACGCCAGAACACAACCACGTGCTAGTTGGCGGGGCCTGCCATGTCACTCTGACCTGTCTGGGGTAGGGCGCGGAAATGGCAAAGTTGGATGGTGGTGACTTGGGAGCTGAAGGAATTAATTGGGAATACATAGCTTGCAGAATCTGTAGCAATTCGATGGGTTTACCAAAACGGTCTCTAATGACTCACCACTGCAGCCAGTTCTTGCAGTTGCTTCAGGACTTGGCTCGCTGACGCGGCTCTTCTTGTCCTCAACCTTGATTCGCACCATGTATGTGGTGTCGGCGTACAACTGAGTCAGTTTCTGGCTGTAGGACCGTCTTGAAGGGTCGTGAGGAATCACAGAGGGGTACTCTTGCCAGGTGGCCTCATCGGATCTGCAGTGATTGGGTTATGGCGTCACATATGGAACAGAACCTGAGATGTGCCACAATTTGCACCTTCTGTATTCGATGATGTAGCCGCGAATTCTGTCCTTGGGATCGAAAATGCCCGTCCATTCCACGAGGAGAGTGTCAGGCCCTTCAGGCGTGACAATTGGCGCTTTGCCAACAGGCGACACCTGTAGAATTTGCGGGTCCGTTTTCCAGTCGTAGCTATGTAATTGGTGATTGGAACTGTCCGAATCATTGAAACCTTGAACGGCAAGGTTGTTCCCTTGATGGAGGCTCCAGGGCCGAACTCCCTCTTCGAGCCAGCTTGGATAGTGACGTTGTATGAGGTCTCAGGGTCGAGGTTTTCGACGTTGAAGCGGATTTCGTCCTTTGGAACGATGAATGTCCTGGGCTCAGGCCAGGCGTTGTCCATGTTTTGTACGGACACCTGAAGCATCCCCATGCAACATTGGCGTATGTACTATCGTTATTATCCAGTGGATCAGTGGACCATCACCTTGTATTCAGTGATGACTGAGCCGTGCACTGTGGGAGGCTTCCATTCAACCAGTAGGCTGCTGTCAGTTCTATCCCTGAGGCTGAGCTCAACTGGGGCTCCAGGCGTCACTTCAAGGGTGTTGGGATAGATCATCTTGCTCCAAGGACCATAGCCACCATTCTGCAGTTTGGCTGACACCTGAAATGGTAGAGATTTGATTGGGGGATGTCTCGTATGTAGTCTGAACAAAATGTCTTCATGAACACGACCATCAGTAATAGCTACACCATGATATTGTGTTGTTGACTGAAGTTTCCTTGTAATGCGAGACGCTGGGACTACCCAGAATCATTATGACAATCATGTACCTGCAGCTCAAAATAGCTGGCGGGCTGCAGCCCAGTGACATTGTAGCAGGCTCTGGGGCCGTTGACAGCTCTTGGGCACTTCAGGGTTCGATCTGTGGCTTGGAAGTCTCTGACAATCCAGTCTCCACCTCTGTTTCTTTCCCTGTATCTAACTTTGTAGGCCTCGAGTGGGCCATAGGGAGGGTAAGGTGGCAGCCAAGACACCAGGAAGAACTCTGTGCCTTTGAGGAGCAGTGCCAGGTCCTGGGGGGCCAGAGGTCGCTCTGCAATTGATGGAAAATTGTTAGGCGTCCTTTGCAGATGTGTTCCTAAGAAGGAGACAAACTGACCTGCTTGCGCAGTCCTGACTTCGAGGTTCTCTGTGTTGGGACCTCCTCCAACGCTGTTGTAGGCCTTGACACGCACGACGTACTTGGTGTATGGTGTCAGGCCAGAGATCTCCACCTGAAATAGAAACAGTCATGCTTGACCCTCATTTGCGCACATGCGCCTGGTGCTTTGATTGATTGCCAAACAGTCACGTCACCTTTGTCTGCGTGGTATTGGCAATCTGGCGTTCCAGCTTGGCCCAATCGTCTTGGCCAATGATCTCATACTCGTAGTTGCCAATGTGACCATGGCGCTGGGCGCACAGCACTGGCTCCCATGAGAAACTCATGCTCCTCTCCAGATTGTAGGTTCGTTTGAAGTCCAGTGGAGGGGCAGCTGGGTCTAAAAGACGGCAGTGCTTGTGGCTACTGCACAAGCCTGTCTGTGACATGAACCTTCATCCACTCACGAGCTGGTCTGGTGGACACTCTCTTGATCACGGGGTCTCCGGGTTCAGTGGTCCGTGCCTGGACCTTGACCTCGTACTCAGCGTATGGTATGAGCCCAGTCAGGGTTTGCTCCAGCGTCGGCAGGGAGTAGAGTCGAATCCATCTGCCGCTGACGTCGTCCTCACTGGGCTTCTCGTCTGGGCAGGCCAGCCGATACTTGATTCTCCAACTGACGTCGTAGCCTGCGATGTTGCCTGTGTGACCTGCTGGAGGAGACCACTGAACATGGACTTCGTTGGGGCTCAGCGGCGTCAGTGTGAGCTCTCTGGAAACGTTGCAGAGGTGTTGAGATGCTGCATGGAGGCAAATGTATGGCATATTCCACCCACTGAACTGTCCCAGGTTTGGCCTGGCTGGTCCTGGTCTGCAGCTCCTCAGACCACCGGCTGGAGCCCACTTGATTGGTGGTTCTCATCTTGATCCGCCACACGGTGTGGGGCGGCGACTGGAACGTGTAGGCGGTAGGAGAGGCTGGCAGAGGCAGTACTCGCTCCTGGTCGTTCCCTTGCTTGTATCTGGAGAATGGATTGGTCGAGCCTTCTCCGTGCCTTGCACAAACACAAATTTCGTCTTTCTTACGCGATTTCCACTGAGATCTCGTCGCATCCCCTTCCTGTGGTGTCCGGCCTAGCCCAGCTGACTCTGACTTCGTTGTCAGAGCCGTCTAGGCGAATATTCCTTGGTGGTTCCGTGGGAGCAGAGCACCTTGTTCTCCCCCTGGCTTCTGGGCTGGGATTGCCAGGCTGGCCTCTTCTGTCCACTGGCAACACTCGCAGCTGAAACCATGCTCCTGTGGTCGCTGAAAGAGGTTCAGAGGCTTTTCAGCCAGCCACGACCCACCATGACTTCTTGGTTGGGTTGAAGGCCATTGACGGTCGCCCGGTATTGTTTCTGGCCTGGCCTCGACGGCACCCTTCGCGGATGTCGGACCCAGGCTTCACCTGGACTGCGATACTCGACCAGGTAGCCATCCAGAGGTCCTCCAGCGTTGTTGTGCCACTCGATCGTGATGGTCGTCGCTTTCTCGTCAACCACAATTGGAGGCTCTCTGAGCTCTGGCAGACCTATACACAGGTGATCAAGTGAATCAAATGTCATGAAGCTAGCTCAGTTCGATTCATCTTTTCGCCTAACCTCCTCCTTCGGTTTTCATCACTTTGCTGGCAGGCGTATGGTAACCAGTCGCTGTGCGCGCTTGGACGGCAACGTTGTAGCTGGTGTCTGGAGTCAGGCCATCGATCCTGTACTGATATGTGTTTTGGTCCACTTGATATGTCTTGACGACATTCTGGGGCTGGTTCTCAGGAGTGACTGTGATCTAAAGTATCAAAATTGCAGGGATGAGATACAGTAGTCTCTTACCACATCTGCTTGCTGGTCTCAGTCAATGACTCACCCGGAATCCCTGAACTCTGGGCTGGTCTGGCCCCCTGACGTTCCATCTGATGTTCAGGCTGGTTTCCTCAGCGCCTGTCTTGTCCACAGAGAGAACCTGCACTGGACCACCACTCGTTCGAGCAACTTCGCTCCTGCTCCAGGGGCCCCAGGCGCGCCCGGAGCGTCCTGACACTTGGAACTCATAGGTTCTGTCTGCCTGCAGCCCTGTGACCTCGTCACAGAACAGCGTGGCACCTCTGGGAGGTGTCATACGCTGCTCGCGACCAGTGGTGCGGGCGCAGTCGCGTGCTCTGAAACGATTGATTTGTAAGTCATCAAAACAGGAGATCGTTAGCTAGAATTTTATGTTACCTCGGCAACTCCATTTCCCTCCACTGCCCAGACCTTTCCAGCTGGTAACGGACCTTGTAAAGGTCTACTCTGCCCTGGGTAGGTGTCTGCCACATGAGAGACACTCTGTCGGCGCCAGTGTCCACAATTCTCAGCTCTGTGATCTGGGAGGGCGATGTGTCCCCTTTGGTCATGAAGGAGATGTAGTCGCACCAGGGCCCTGGGCCTTGAGCAGTATAGGCTCGAACCCGGAACCGGTACGCGCTTCCGGGCTTGAGACCGGTCACTCGCACGAAGGTGTCTCCTAAGCAGTCATGACGCACTTTGAAAACATATTGAGTTCCATACTCGCCTAGTGCAATACCTGTGCTGTCGCGCTTTCCAGCGCTCTCTCCAGCAGCCATTTCGAAGTCATAACCCTGGATTTTGCCATTGGTCTTGAGGCACTCAGGGGACTGCCAGCTCAGTGTCACAGAGTCTGTGCCAATGTCAGACGTCCTCAGAGCTCTTGGAGCGCCAGAGGGAACTGATGGTGGCGTGGATAGTGATCGAGACACGGGTTCCCCAGGCTGAATTTCAAAAGAATATGATGATTTGCTGGAATCAGAGTCACTCATGACGCTACAACATCTGAACAGACCCTGTTTGTTCTGGCCGCCACTGTGATCCTGTAGGAGGAGTGCGGCGTGAGCCCATCCAGTCTGTAGTTGTTGGCGCTGGCTGGCGCCTGCAAGACCACTGGCTCTCCAGGGGTCTGGTCGCAGTGGCCCCTGAAAGTTTGAAATGATCAGTGGAAGTTCAAAGGTTTTGCTACACTTCCATAGATCTTTTACAACTTGATACTCTTAGGACTCGCCTTGAAGTTAATTGGTAGACGATTTGGTAGCCAGTGATTCGTCCGTTCGGGTTCCTGGGTGGGCCCCAATACACCTGCAGAACCTCAGGACTGATGGGGTCCACTCTCATGTTGGACACTGGGCCAGGCGCTGTAAAAATCATTTACCATGTTCCCACGCGAATTTCAGAGTTTTAGAACTTTGTTGTATGTAGCTCACCTGATTCTAGTGTCTCGCTTGTTACCTCTCTGGACCAGACGCTGGCTCCAGCGGGGTTCTCAGAGCGAATCTGGAAGCTCCAACGTTGATGCGGCTGGCTCTCAAAGACGGCGTTGCTATCGCCAGCTGTGTAGTTCTTGGTTCCTTGCTCGCTGGGCCCCGCCTTCCACTTCAGCACGTAGTTGAGCTGGTCGCAGTTCCACTCGGAGCGAGCCAGGGGCTGTAATATTCAATTGTATGAATTGGTATTATGTCACTCAGAACATCTCTTCACTCAGCTTTCCAACCTGCCAGATGACTCTGATTTGCGTTGGACCGAGAGGCTGAGCCCTCAGATGTGTGGGAGGGCTGCTGGGTGGTCTGCAGGGGGCCTCCACATCAACTGAAGTAAGAATGGAGTCCAAACTCTGCGCCATAGCTTATTCACGTGTAATCGCTTGCCTCTGATGGCTCTGCTGGTGAAAGCAATGCCATTGTTGTGGTCCATCACTGTCACCCTCACTTGGCAGGTCTGGCCTCCGGGCAACTCTGACAGAGGGTGGTAGTATGGCCTCTGGGCGCTGTGGAATTGGATCTGAACATGAGGTAGAATGTATTGACAAAATGTGATTTTGACAATTGTGAACCTGACACAAACCAGTCTTCTGGTCAGTCTCTGGTATCTGCCAGACGATCCACACTGGTACTCCACGTGGTATCCCTTGACCAGGTCTTCCACACCCTTGACACTCTCCCAGTGCAGGAAGTTGTTGGGGCCTCGCTTTGCAAGGGTGGGACCAATGATGAGCTCTCCTGAAAGTAGTGTTTTTTTTTTTTGTTTTTTTTTTTTTTTTTTTTGGGGGTGGCTGGTTTTTTTGTGGTTTTTTTTTTTTTTTTTTTTTTTCTGTAGAGTCAAGTGTGAACAAAGCAAAACCGCGGTGAATTTGCATACTGTACCTGCGGGGGGCGTCTGGGCGGCCACAGATCTCGAATAGGGGCTTGCTCCAGCGCTGTTGACGGTTCTGAGTCTGACGGTCAACTGCTCGTTTGGTCTACAGTTGTAGACGTGACGACCGTTCGTGATGTCTAGTCTGACAGGCTGCCTAAACTCCACTCTGCGAGGCTCCGTGACTTCCAGTTGGACCTGAGTGTAGATTGAAATGCTCAATTGATTTGAATTCGTGATCCACAGTATCCAAGGGTTGATGCTAACCTGGACTCTGTCGCAGCCCCAGGTGCTCTGCGGTGGCGGCTCCCATGTGATGCTGACATGCCCGCTGTCGGGCGCTGTGGCCTGTATGTTCTGAGGCGGTTGAGTGGGAGCTGAAATCATCCACTGATCCACAATGGAGTTCATTTTGCTCAGCAATTTGAACTCTTCACCTACCACTGCATTTTGGAACCGCAGTAGCCTCAGCGCTGCTGTACATGATCTGGTCTCGCTGATCGATGACGAGGATCTTGACGCCATACTCTATCCCTGGCTCCAAGTCTCGAATGGTGGTACTGTAGCGCCTGTTGTCTCCGGCGTAGGGCACCATTTGGCTGCAATTGTAGTGAAATGTTGAGCAATGACAGTTTGTCTCCACCAATAGTGATTTCAGTGATGAACCCACCCATATTCTTGATAAGCTGAGCCGCGGCTTCTCAAGTGGACTTTGTAGCCAGCCACACCTCTGCCATCACCCTGGGACTGCCACTCGACCAGAAGATCGGTCCCGCGGACCGTGAGGCGAGGTGCGGAGCAGAGGGCTAAAATGTGGCCACTTTTCTTACTCTGTAGCAAGGAAAGTTTCCAGAAGCGAAAACTGAAAGAAGCCTTTTCTGAAGCCGCACGGCCGCGCCAGAGTCAGAAGGAGGAGGAGGAGAAGTTGTAAACGATGGGAAACGGTAGAAGAAGCATAGCTGAAGAGGAGAAGTGCGAGAAGAAGCCAGACTGTCATCAGCGAGCACCCTGGATGAGGATAGAACGCCACAGTCCACACAAAGGAGGTGGATACTAATGTAGCAACGCGTTCACTGCACCCCCTTCCGTGTTGAAGCAGCCCCTGAACCTGCGACCATTGGAGCCGCTCAGCTGGCAGAAATAGCGGTCCCACTGCCCCGGAGGAGGTTCTGTGATGCCATTGCCTTCACCATTGTTGGCTCTGTCATCTACGCCATGCGCTGGTGTGGGCGCTATTGGCCTACGTGTGGGGGTGGCAACCGGTGTCGTGGGTGCACCTGCACCTATGGATTCATCACCCTCGTCGGGATACTCGTCCTGTTCATCATCATCGGGGTAGGGGCCCTCGTCGACGTAGAAGGGGTCGAAGTCGGTCTGCAGCGCCCTCTTCTGCTGGCTTCCAGCGCCGAATTCCAGCTCTACCGGCTTCGTGGGGTAGAGATTGGTCTTGTCTTCTGCTGGGCAGAGCTCAAGACGTGTTAGAAGTGCAGCGAGGATCAGGAGAGGCCTCAAGGGCGGAGGCATCGCCGCCTCACGCGCCAGAGAGAGAGATGTATTTGACGGTGCGCGGGCGAGAGGAGGAGTCAATCGAATGGGAAATCGGACACCTCGGCCGCCGTCTACTACGCGCCTACTACAATGGGCGGCCGACCGCCCATAAGCCCGTCCAAGGTGGGAGGGGGAGGAGACTAGTTTTTGACTCGGCAGCGCGCGCCGCGCGGCGAGGGAATTTTTGCGCGCGCGTTGCCAAGAGAGCAAACACAGAGACGTTGCGCCGTCGGTAGCTTTCTAAGCTGCGGGAGTCGGCTACTCGCTCCCTACAAAAATATTCTTCGGCCCCCAAGCAACTACGGTGAAAGAAGCCCCCAAAAGAGGTCGGCTAAGTGCGCTCCGTTGCAGACAATGGACGCTGGTGTTTGCAGCGTTGAAAGCCCCATCTGTACGCATCGGCGCAACAGGAGGAATGCTTAGGAGAAGAAGAAGCAGAAGGAAATTGAGACACTCAGCGCAGCGCGCAAGGTGCTTAGCCGCAACCTGTAGTAGTACGCGCATACAGTAGACTAGACACTAGTACATAGGTGTGTATGTACATTTGCTGTTGTATGGCAGACGCGAGCGTTGTGTCACTGAGAAGCAAGGAGGCTGAGTCACAGATTGAAGAACCCTTCAGAGGAGACTGAATAGAAGCAATCTGTACTAGAAGCAGAAAAGAGTACAAAGCACGTCCAACTGTCCGTAATTTCTCGGCTCCACAGAAATCTGCAGCTCAAAAGCCATTTGGCAAAAGCTGACTGACAGAGCACGAAGGAGGAGGAGAAGGAGCAAAGCTTCCAATGCTGGCTCACGGGCTCTGTGACCAATTAACACATATTTCCGAAGCCCATTACGTAAGCCTGACAGAGCACGAAGGAAGGACGAGGAGGAGAAGCAAAGCTCCCAATGGTGTATTGCAGCTTTTCCAACGAGAACCTCCATAAATGACAGGCTTGCAGACGTATCTGACGCCCTCGCACGGCGTCGTCACATAGGGGTCATGAAGACTGCTGGAGGAAGAGGAGAATCGTTTGACGCGCCATTGGAGTAGGAGATTTGTCTCTGGGGAGACTGAATTGTCCTGCTCTGAAGTGCGGCGTGAAACAAAACGAACACAACAGTATGAGAAACAGAACTGATTCGAACTGTATTCTGCCAAGCATAATGTTTGACTCACCAACTCTCTCCATCTGGTCAGTGATGGCGCCACTGGGAGGGCCATAACCACCAGAGTTGCCGGCCTTCACAGATGCTCGAATGCGGGACCCAGGCGGAAGTTGCACCGTGTGCCTGATCCTGAAGTCACTGGGATTGGACTGGACCTTCTCCACAATGCGCTGGTCATTGGCGTCGATGTCCATTTCGTAGAAGATTGCGGCGCATCCCCAGGTGGAGCGACTTGGAGGCTGGAATCGCACATTATTTGGCTGTCAACATACATCTAAAGTTGAGCAGGCGAAAGACAAGCCGTGTGTGTAAAAAGTTCAACCTATACTTTGTGTCTGTCATATCTCGGTGAACAGTACAGTGAATTTCATTCGCATAATTAGCCGTATCTAGAGAAGGTATCATGAAAACGTGTACCACAATTCAAGTGCAGCTATTACCACGATACGGTTGTCTGTACAACTGATCTAAAGCTCAGTGATATCGCCGCGTTCGCTATATGGTATCGGCATGATACGACGCCGTTCATCCGAAGTTTTATACCTGTGGGAATACGCAACATCGAACAAAAAAACTTGCCAACTGTTTGGTGTAGTCGTTCTCTACCAGGAACTTCGTTTGGTGTACGTAATTCTGTGCTATGACGCTTTTGTCAATTTGTAGAATTTTGGTAAATTGTGGCGTATTTCTGTAAAATTCCACAATTGGAAACAATTTCTTTTGTGTTACAAATTATCCGCGGGCTATGCTCTTTCCATTTCTGAAGAAATTTCGCCGCTAGTCCATCAGGCGAAAAAGTCGATTTTCGACATTTTAATATTTTGATTGTAAATGTCTCTGAATTGCAATATTTCAAAACTGTAGAACCATGTCACTAATTCTTGTTGGCTTATAACCTTTTAATTTCTGCATTCACATTCTTCAATAACTGACGTTCTATTGTTGTCAATTTATGGAATTTGGACAAATAATCGAGTATTTCTATGAAATTCCACATTTTAAAAATTTTCTTTTGTGTTACAAATTATCCACGGCCCATGCTCTTTCCATTTCTGAAAAAATTTCGCCGCTAGCTCATCAAGCGAAAAAGTCGATTTTCGGCATTTAAATATTTTAATTGTAAATATCTCCAAATTGCAATATTTCAAGACTGAAAAACTATGTTACAAATTCTTATTGGCTTACGACCTTTCAATTTCTGCATTCACATTCGTCAATAAATGACGTTCTATTTTTGTCAATTTATGAAATTTCAACAAACAAATGCGTTTTTCTTTCAAATGCCACGTCGACAAAAAATATCTTTTGTGTTACAAATTATAAGCGGTCCGTGCTCTTTCCATTTCTGAAGAAATTTCGCGGCTAGCTCATCAGGTGAAAAAGTCGATTTTCGACATTTTTGAATTTTAATTGTGAATATCTCGAAAATGCGAAATTAGCAACAGAAACGGACATCGGATCCGTACTCAGCGACGTCGACTCTACTTGACCACATATGTCACATATTTAACTTCGGTGCCACAAACGGACACACAGACAGACAGACAGACAGACAGACAGACAGACAGACAGACATTGTCATCCGTATATATACACCTCGCCGCGCTGAGGCGCGGCGAAAAAAGACAATTGGGTAGATCTTATGACTTCGATTTAGTTGTACCCTTGCAGCCAATGTTCAGAATTGTTGGACTTGTACTTGATCACGCACTGTTTATGATGCTCATTCATTAACACAGCTCAAACTATTTGTGATGGCACATTGTACTTGTGGTCATCTCACCGTCCATTCAAAAGTGATGGATCGACCAGTCTTCTCAATGACGCGTAGATTTTGCGGCGCCGCGGTGGGAGCTAAAAGTGTTGCATTCTATGAAATCTTAACGAATACCGTATCATGACAAATGCTGCCGGTAGCTCTTCACCTTGACACTGTGTGACCAAGCTCAGATCGTCAGACTCCGCGATCTTCTCTCTGGACCTGTCCAGTGCCTCGATCTTGATCAGATATCTGAATGGGTAGAGATTCGATGAAACTGTTCAACAACGTTGATCTGAAATCTCACAAAATGCACCTTTGATTCCCGAATAGTCCGTCCAACGGGTGTCTGTACTGGCGCACTTTGGCATTTTGCGAGATCAGTGAGCCGTGCGGCTCCCAACGATTGTCCCTCTCGCCTCGGATCATGATCTGCACAGAACACCACTGTTCAGAATACTGTAGAGCAGTACATTTGAAGTAGTGAACAAACCCTGTAGCAGCAGAGCTTGGTCACTTTGCCAGTGACGTCCCAGTTCACAGAGACGACTGAGCCGCGCTGCTCAATTCGGCTGTTGGTGATACGGATTCTGCTGCCTCTCCGACCTGAATTCGCGCATTGCAATACAATACAATACAATACAATACGATACAATGCAATACCGTCCATTCAATACAATACAATACAATACAATACAATACAATACAATACAATACAATACAATACAATACAATACAATACAATACAATATAATACAATACAATACAATACAATACAATACAATACAATACAATACAATACAATACAATACAATACAATACAATACAATACAATACAATACAATACAATACAATACAATACAATAATACAAAATACATATAATGCACTGCAAATGCGAAGAAGAGCAGAGTAACAGAGTTCCCAGAACAGAAGAAGGACTGAAACCCAGAAGAATGCTCTTAGACTATCTGAATTGCCTCGTCCAGTCTGCAGGGTGGTAAAGGCGCTGGGTCCAGAGAACTGCTTGGCCACAGCTCTCACTGAGATATTGTATGTGGTGTCTGGCACAAGGTCCTCAGCCACGTAGGACATGAGGTACTCAGAGACCGTGTCTGCTGCTACCACGGTCCCAGGACGCAAGCTTGGGTCGCTGGAGCTTAGGACCACCACATCGACCTACATGGGAGTACAGGGTGTTAGCAGTTGGGAACATTCTAAGCTAGAGAGGCAAGCAGTGGGCTACTAGAACCTTGTAGAAGTCAGGCCTAGGCCCTGTCAACGGGGGAAACCAGTTGATTCTGGCAGATTCGGCGCTCAGCAGCTCGCTGTGCAGGCCGCTGGGATGTCCTGGCATGTCCGGGTCGTCTGCAGATGTGAAAGTCAGAAATGAGAAGGCAAGCCGAGGATTCAACAATAAACGCAAGCAATGAGAAGTTGAAAAACGCTGAAAGGAAGAGAATGGCGTAAAAGTAAGAGGACAAACGTACCGGCTTCCATGAGAACAAAGAAGATGGGATGGCCGTGACTGGTCCACTCGCCATTGTCCAGACGATAGACCAGCTTAATGTTGAATTTGTCATTTATAGCCAACATCATCATGAGAAAGTCACAAAGCGCCACTCTCACGTCGCATGTGTGTTGTACTGCCATGCGCAAGTGGCTCAGGTCGTAGCAGTAGTCGTTAGGTCCGAAGAGTCTTTTGGTGGGACATTGGAACTCTTCCGGACGCCTGCCAACCGCCTTGATTTCTGGCGCATCGCTTGGGCCACAAGACACTCTGAAGAGTAGTGGTATTTTGGTTCTTGAAAGAAAATTGTGGCTTTCATATTATAACTGATCACTCAGGGTTAGTATCGGCTAAAGCACGCAAAAGTGCAACGTGCCTAAGCCTGTCTGAGTCTAGGCCTAAGCCTAAGTGAACCCTGCTTTTGAAGAAACGATGATTATAGTGTCGTCACCGTCTAATGGAATGTGCGGGTCTATATAATTTAACTGCCAGTTCCACATTAACAAGTTTTGTCGCAACTCTCTCACTTGAAAGAGGAGATCCTTCCTCTGTGCTCCTCGAGTGGGGTCCACACAAGATAATTACTTGGAGGGCCCATGACCACCCGGAGTCGATAGATGTTCTCTCCTGAAGCATCAAATTGAACTGTGTTGCTTTTCCAGACTGTATATAGACTGTATATTGAAGTGTGTAGAGTTTTTTAATAGACTGTGCTACGTTTCCAGGCTGTAAATTGAAGTGTAAATTGAAGTGTAGGTATAGAGTTTATAACAGACTGTGTTGTGTTTCCAGACTGTGAATTGCAGCCCATAAAGTCAGGGACTCACCTTGGCTACTGCGTGGCCTGGTCTCCCCAGTGGTGACTTGACTCCAGGGCCCAGGAGCGTCCACTCCGACCACCCTGCTTCTGCAGCGGAATGAATAGCGCTTCCCTGGGTCCAGATTGCGCACCAGAACTTGCGTCCTTTGGGTGAAGTCAGGTTTCTCCGGCTGTAGGCCGCCCTCTTCCCAGACCTAGATTGGAATAGTATTAACTGTATGCTGCAGATCGAACTAAAGCACAGCATCGTACAGGCGTAAGGATGGTCAAAGGCTCGACAAGGGT
This sequence comes from Linhomoeus sp. GSCO2_2, assembly GCA_030248115.1. NCBI lineage: Eukaryota > Metazoa > Nematoda > Chromadorea > Monhysterida > Linhomoeidae > Linhomoeus > Linhomoeus sp. GSCO2_2. Next base: position 81,669 of record JASAMZ010008671.1, on the reverse strand, counting down.
TGTCAAAGGCAACCCTGAAACCTGACCCAAACTTGCAACACACATGGCAAATCTGGACCAATGCGCATCTCTGTGAGCCCATCCAGTTATATTTCTTTTAGAAATGAGCTCTGGTAATCTATGCATTAATGACGAAAATTTTGCCAGTGGCACTCTGAAACATTGTAGATTTCGTCTTTTGCTCACAAAAGTGACAAGTTTGTTCATTGACGCTCAATATTGTGCAGTTTATTAATTGAATCTGCCCTTACGTGACACAAATGCAGCAAACATTCTGCTGAGCATAAATTTCCCAGCAGAGTTACATACTCGGAAATACCAACTCGCATTGGAGTCGAGTCAGAGCCTGCTGGGTCTACGTTTTCTACCTAGCCCATCTATGACTCACCATGTAGTCATAGCCTCCGATGGGGCCAGTGGTGTCGTCGCAGGCCGGCTTCTCCCACTTGATCAGCATCGTGCTTGGTGTGGAGAAGGTGACCACGGGCTCTTTTGGAGTCCCAGCGGCGCCTGCAATGGTCATAGCGATAGCAAAACATTGCAGAAACGTTTAGTGATATGCTACCGTATGAAGTTTCTGGCAATTCGCTTGGCGACCTTTGGGTAAATTATTTGGTTTGTTCCCCAATAAAGCAGGGGGGTTTATTAAAACCAGATAACATTTCTTTCGATGCCAGTTCACAGACAATTCTGGGTGTCTGATATTTGATACGCAAACTTCAAATACAGTATCACATTCGGAAGTGCACCTAAGAAAGATAAACTCGGTTGATTTGCTGCCACTTAGCGCTTGGTCACTAGTGCGCAATGAGATGCCTGTCGTATGCCAACCAGCTGCATTTTCTTGAAAATTCTTTATCTTAGCGAAATTATTGCAGGAACCAATTGAAGAGGAATTGTGCGACATGCAGTACCATGATCTACCAGTTGACCAACGCCACCCACCGGCGCAGGCGTTCTCCAGTCCAGAGCCAACGTTGAACTCCTGAGTCTTGGTGACCACATCTCCCCCCTTGTCAATGAGATAGACTCTGACAATGAAGAACATCTTGCTCGAGAGCTTGTCCACGTTGAACTCGTAGCGATACTTTCCCGGCTCAAACTCGATCTTGTCTCCGTATCTGGAATAGTGATTGTTCCATCGATTGATTCATTATTCGAATTTTATGAGAGTTTCACAGGTCCTAAAGACGTCTACATGCCATTCATGCTATGCACTATAACCATACGATGTATGTACCGTAATCCTCAAATAAGCGCCCTGGGCGCTTATTTTTTCAAACTTACCTCTGTTGGGGGGGAGGGGGGCTCACTGGAGGATTTACGGTAAGTAAGGTATGTTAGGAAAACAGCCAAACTGACGGAAGACCGAAAGACAATATTGGAATAACATAAATATACATTAGTCCACTGATTTAATCAATACCCAACCTTTTGGTTTATTTAAGCAATAGAAGGCATTTAGGCTTAGTCATTACCTTTGCCACGTTCTCTCAGTGGGCTTTCGATACTCCACGATGAAAGCTTGAAAGTCTCTGGTTCTGTATCGCGGTGAAATCTCCCAGGTAATACGGTAGTTCCCTGGGCTCTTCTCCACAACCTGAAGTGTGCTCTTGCGTTTACAACTGGCCAGTGAAGACAGTATTGTAGAATTGGTAATAGGTACTTTCTGTGCAAGTTGTGTCCAGTTATGCCACGAACTCAATTAGCGTGCTTACATTGGCAAGTGTTTTGGCTTGACGTATTGCATTTAGGGCGTTTCATTCTGTACGAATTGCTTCTTGAACACGCTTCGCTTCAGGCGACACACATGGCGTTATAGCCTGGCATGTACTACATTGTGGTGCAGTCAAATCTAGGTTGCTATGTACTTCCCGCGGAGTCAGACATGTCTTGGTTAGTCTTGGGTTTACCATAGGGCAGCTCTTATCGATAGCAGTTATTGTACGTACAGTACAGTTATGTGTACAGTAGCCAGCTCCTATGTACGCCGTTTTCAGTCCATCACAATTACACTACCGTGCGCCTCATCGCCTCACCTGCGGCTTCTTGTCCTTCCACTCCTCTTCAGCGGTCCTTGCAGTGGTCACGTCCATCTGATAGATGGCTCTGGGCTCGTTCTGCACAAAGGCCACCACCCCAACATGGTAGTCCGTGTTGGGTTTGAGATTCTGGAAGATGTGACTCGTCTTCTGGGGGTCGGCAGTGAGACGCTTGACCTCGCGACCGCTTTCGTCGTCTGGGGACAGGCGCTCCAGGATCACCACCTGAAGAGATTGGGAGATGTTGATGATGAGGAGATGTGTGTGGATGGGGTGGTGGCTTGAAATTGCGTGCATTGTGTAGTGTATAGTGTTGAAGTGCGACACTAAGCAGTCAAGACGGTATAGTGTCATGCCATTGCACAATAAGGCACCAGAACAGTGCGGTGCAGTGCGGTAGGTATGTGTACAATAAAGTGCTGTACTGCAGGTAGCAGTTACTGTTCGTTCACTCAGTAGGTACAGTGATGTGCGGTACAGTAAAACACAATACAAGACAATACAATACAATGCAACACAATACAATACAATGCAATACAATACAATGCAATACAATACAATACAATACAATACAATACAATACAATACAATACAATACAATACAATACAATACAATACAATACAATTCATTACATTGCAATCCAATGCAATGCAACACAACACAATACAATACAATACAATACAATACAATACAATACAATACAATACAATACAATACAATACAATACAATACAATACAATACAATACAATACAATACAGTATAAACTCACCTCATAGTGCTGAAGTCTGGGGTCGGCGTATTTGTCCCACTCGATTCTAATTTCACTGTCGCTTTTGTAGACATATCTGATGTCGCCGCCGCTCTGTGGCGCTGCAAGTGGCCACACAATGGCACTGACCATACAAATTATTCCCACATTATTAGAATATGGCCTCATTTCCACAAAATGGTGGAGAGCTGCCCAATTTCAGTGTGTCAGAGGGGGCAATTTGGGTCTTCTGTAGCGGCTGGCATTCTACTCCGCTTGGTAGATTGCTCAACTGAGCGCGTAGCGTCGCCGCCGTTTCCCGTCATAGTCGGGGAGGGGGTGGGGGTGGTTGGTAGAGGGCGTTTTGTTCAAATACTGCCCTCCCTCCTGTGAGTAATCCAATAATTTGAGGCCTCCGCTCCACAAGTTGAGTTCTGGCGCGCGCACGGACGCACACACTTACTCAGTCTCTCGCTCTATAATAACAGGCGCCGTCATATTATAATATCGGGCGGGAGGAAACGCGCAGGAAATTTCATGCGCGCGCCACTATACCTATGCACGTGGGTTCTACAGGGTGGCTTTTGTGCGAGTTCTACTGCAGTGGCCAATAGGCCCGGCCTAAGCAAAGCCGCGCTGGCGCGCGCTAAAGGGATTTATGGACGCGTGGCGACGGCGGGGCGCTAAACGGATCGATTCAAGTCGACGACGAATTGCAAAAAGCCCGTCGATTCGGGTCCCGTCGGGTCTCAGCGCAGTGGGATACCCTATTCCTGTGAATGGGAAGAAATGGAGGGCAAATCTAAGGCATGAGGATAGGAGGAGATAGAGTTCAAGATCTAAATTGAAGAAAATTGAAAATGGAATTTCTAAAACAAACTGATTTCAGTGCGAATCCAGCCATTCATTTCAACAAGCTTAAAATAAACATTGATCTTTTAAGTTTGAATAACGCTCTTTTAAAGTTGAAGGATGAGTCTTGTGTTATGCACACTGGAATAGTGAATTGTGCGTGATTGTTGCCGTGGACTCTTTCTAATGATTGGTGGCCTACTCTCAAGCATACAGAGTCAAATTTTGCATTCTTACAGTGATATCCTACAAAATGAAAGTAACAAACGACAACTGCCAATCTCACTACAAAGCTCGTCCGCTGTACGTTCATTCCACAAGAAAGCCTGCAAAGTACAGAACTTTTGACACAACGCAACGCCTACATATGTACGTACATGCCAGTCACTCGACAAAACGGCCCATTTGAAGTGCCGCCGTCGGCAGGAAGAGGAAGACGACTCAAACTTTACGGCCTCTCCCCACAGGCCGTAAACATGTCATAACAGACGGACGGGCGACACATACACACACAGAGGGACAGTACAGAACGGACGTCTCTCGACAAATGGAGTCGCCATTAAGTTAGGCGAAGGGGAGAGACAAGGACATTTGTTGGTACGACTTTGTCGCCTCCCTCCCTCCCTCTGGCCACTCTCCCTCCCTCCCTCCCTCAGTGCGTCCGCATACTGCATACACATACATACTAACACTACGACAGTGCACGAGGGGACATCACAGTTCCCCCCTTCCAATGGCTAGTTCCCTGAAGGCTGGGCGCGAAAAAGCTCTTGACACTTGCGCCGCAGCGGCGACTACGCACTGCGCATTGCGCAGTGCTCTATACTATAGGGCGGGCGGGTAGAGAAATTGACCAGTCTACCGGACAGTGATCGAGTGGACATACACACGGACACAAGTATGTGCTCGTAGCTATGGCGCTATGCCAGCTGTGTATGTGGAAGTATATGTCCGAATGACTCAATACGCGGACGTCGTAAGACAGCGGGACTTAGTGGAGCGTGAAATCGTCGAGGCATAGACATAGATAGGCCTGAGACGGCGACTGAAACGGTGCTAAGTCTAAGTGTATTCTCTTGGGAAATTGGGTAGCTCTCCGTACAAACTTTCCCAGTCAAACGCTCAAATTTAGAATATTGATCAAAATGTCAATTATAAAATTTAGTGAAGGCTATGCAGTACATTAGCACAGGCTAAACAAATGCTAAACAGTACCAATACATTTAGTACAAGTGATACAAGAATAATTTTAAATTTTAAAATTTTGAATCTCGCACATACCGTTTCCATCAGTCCGGTCCCTCTGCGGGGAACACCAGGGTCCCTGCTGACCCCTTCTGTCCACAGCGCGAATTTTGAGCTCGTACTCCGTCCCGGGCAGAAGATTTGACACGGTGATGTAATTGTCCACCACTGTTTTCCTAAAAGACAAACAGACCTGTGAGGATGAATGATACATAGGACCAATGAAGCTTGCATAGCAGCACAATACGCAGTGTTCAACCAGGCGGCATCTTTATATAAAGTACGTTGTGAGGCATTACATTGTAAGTTGTAACGCTAACACTAGCGAACATCCAACTAACTGGCTTGGAGAGCATAGACTTAAATTCTGGTGTTGAGCTTAAAATTCAGAGTATAAAATGCTTTCACTAAAACCATTCGCGAGTGCTAAGAATCGGAGTTAGAACTCCCAAGAAGTTTAGTTGCATTGCAGAAGTTGAGATGTCCTGCAAATCCTAAGAAAACGAGCTGCAATTATTTGGTAATAAAGGCTCAAATCCTAGGTGCAAATCTTAGGAAATGGAGTAACTGCTTCTGAGAAGTGGAGTTGCAAGTAACAAGAAGCTTAGTTGCAAACCCTACGAAGTTTACTCGTGAGTGAATCCAAGCAGACATGTCATTGTCTTTAAGGACAATTGTCTTAGACAATTTAACTCGGTTAAATTGTCCGACAAGACAAGACAATTTAGATTGTCCCGGGTTTTCGCAAAGACAAGACAAAGACAAGACAATCGGAACGAGCTGTTGGGACAAATAGGTAAATTGTCCTTAAATTGTCCTTAGATTGTCCTTTGTTGTGTGGATCACAAAGATCCTATTGATAGGACTCCGAGTGTAATAATCTGTGGATTTGTCTAGCGCAAACTTGTGTTGTTTGGGATATATTAGCTCCGAGTAGGTGAGCATAACATAAACTCAGCACAGACACAACCCTCTCTGGGACAATTTAGGGACAATGTAGGGACAATTTAAGGACATGGCAAGACAAAGACAAGACAATTTATGATATCGGCCGTAGGACAAAGACAAGGACAAGACGATTTAATATTTGGGGCCAAAGACAAAGACAAAGACAAGACAATTGGCAAAATCCTGGGACAATGGCATGTCTGCAAAGCGCGTAAGCCAATCCTCTAATGACATCCTCTGTACCTGTGCAGGTCGAATCTGGCGTTGTCGCTGACGCCGACCAGCTCCACCCTGTACTCCTGCACCAGGCCGCATCTGGGCTTGTCCCACCGAACCATGAAGGCGTATCGACCAGTGGTCTCGATACGCACCCCTTCGACTGGCGTCACGCCGCGCGAGCCTGAAATAGAATAACACAATAGTAGATAGGTAGCTCGCAAACGAATGCTTGTGTCTATACTGTACTCTGTAGCAGTGGTTGACTGACAGTATTGTACTCATTATGTTGCATTCTATTCTATTGTATTTGTGTTGTGATGATGTACCGTAAATCCTCCATAAGACGCCCTGGGCGCTTATTTTCCCAACCTTCCTCTAGGAGGGGCGCTTATTGGAGTTGGAGGGGACGGGCTTATTGGAGGATTTACGGTACTTGCGCTTTGTTGTGTTGGGCAGCGTGTGGTGTGTTGTACCGGTTGTATTGTATTGTGGTGCGTGCTGTGGTGTTGCCTTCAGTTGTGTAGTGCTGCGTTACGATGCGTTGCGTTGTATCGAATCGTAGTATGGCGGTAGTACGTCAAAGTATGTGTCGCCGTTGTTGTCGCAGTTACAGAAGTCTTCGCTGTTATTTTGATCGGTGTTGTTGTTTGTTTGCCGATATGTCTCTTTCTGTATACGTCAATAGCATTCCATTGCTCGTTCACTGATGACACATCAGCAGTGTCCTTCTCAACTCAGAGAAGGCCTTTCCAGGCGCGAGAGGCGAAGTTTTTGCCCCCCCCCCCCGCGTCGCGTAATTGAATCATCCTTCGCTCGCTGGGTTTCTCTCTCTCTCTCTCATGCGAGGCGAGTTTTTGTGCGCGCGTCGGTTAAAACGTGCGCGTTTTACGACCTTCACTACACCCAGGAATGCGCTCACACGCTGAGTGACGGACGCGCCGCTCGCATACGGTAGAAGCGAAATTTTAAATATGTAACCGGCGTTTCTATTGAATTTCAAATCTGCAAAGATTTACTGTTGTGGTACTAATTGTCCGTAGTCTATTCCCTTGTCATTTCTGAAGAAATTTCGCCGCTAGCTCACCAGACGAAAGGTCAATTTTGGAATGTTTTCAATTTAGTTCTAAATATCTCGATATTTCAAAATTCCAAAAAGTATAAAACCTGGCGTGCGGCCTTTCCATTTCTGCATTTACCGTTCGTATTTTGGGAAAATACAGCATATTTCTATTAAATTCCATCTTTGCAAAAGTTTTTTGTGAAACAAGTTATACATTCATATTGCCACCTTCGCAATCCTCGTTCTCCGCTTGAGCCCGGATAGGAGGCGTCTCGATCAGCACGGTGCCATTGGTGGCAATGACTTTGATGCGAACCAGATATTTGGCGCCCAGCGGTAGGTTCTTGACCTTGACGATGTACTTCAACTCTTGGCCTCTGTAGGGCACCAGTTCGGGGTACTGTACCCACTCGCGCTGGCCTATCTCCTGGTATTCCACTCGGAAGCCAGCGATTTCGTTCCTGCAATCGAGGCGCGTTAGCGTAGTCGATTAGCGCGTCGGCCTCGTAATCCGGAGGTCAGCGGGTTCGAATCCCGCTTACCCGACAAAAGATTTGCAAGGGTTGAACAAGTGAAGCTTGTGAGCTACACAGCAGAATAGGTTGTGTGTACGTTGGATATGCAACAGTTACATAACACGCATAAATTAATGAAATCAAGGTGTTTTGTTGTGTTAAGAAGATAGAAGCTGATTATCTGGTAGATGCTAAGAAAGCAATGCGATCACAGTGTCATAATAGTGTGTCACTATCTGGAGGAAGTGATACCCATCCACTGCCACACTCCCAGCACTAAGCCTATGCCCAAGCCTACATAGTTCAGAATTCGAAGTCACTTTGTAGGTTGCTTGGAATGCATCTTAATTGCGGGTGGCATCCCACAGATACCACCTATAGAAAGCCATCAAACCTGTTAAGTTCAGGCTCCTCCTGATTGATGCCTTCCCACTCAATGGCCAGTATACTGCTGCGGGGCTGGGCTGACTGGCGCTTGAATCTCGGGTTCTCCTCTTCGTCGATTAGTTTGAGACTGAGTCCCATCAATCGGCTGTCAGTCGGCGAGGCGACGCCTAGAATGAATTAGAGTATAACTACAGTAACCATTTACATGCGTATGTAGATCGTGCCACGGTTGCATTTGGGTAGATGTCAGTGACTCTGAGTTGCTCCACTTGCACTGCTATCTGTGGGTATTTATTTACGCGGATGCAAAGTCACAGTTTCGTTCAAGCGTGTCGCACTATACTATAATGGGTTGTAGCCTATAGTGCGTGGCACAATTGTCTGCAATTGCAGTACTATACCATACTACAATTCAGTTCATACTGCAAGCAATTACCATTGATTCTACCAGGTACTATAGGTTTTCATGCGAATACATCGTGACAGTTCCGTTTCGTTCGATATCCCAGGTGAACTACAGAATCTCCATGCCTGCCAACTGATCCCCGCTCGTTCCTAATCCCTCTTGTCGCGAGCGTGGCCTCAATTGAACGTAACGGCATTGCAAATGCTGTGCTGCGTGATGTGTGGTCACTACTCGCTCTACAGACGTCTTAGTCCGCATGACTGACCTTGGCCTGAAGTGGACGCTACAACTGTCAATCTACGGATGCCGCGGCGCGTGCAACGTGCAAGTGGAACGTGTCTATATGTACTCTGTGAGTATGCAACTGTATAGTACAGCGGAAGCCCTGGCATATTCCTCAAAAGAGTGACAGTCAGTGCTCTCAGCTGTTTCGGAAGGAATCCAGTTCTACTGAGGAGTGTTTGCGCAACGCTTTTGCTTAGTACATACGCTCTTTGGCCAAGGCAAATGCGCAGCTCATAAAAGAGTGAGGGAGGGAGGAATATGATGCATACTACTGACACTGACTGCTTCCACAGACGCCCACCGCTTTGCAATTGACCTGTGAGAAACTCAGCAATAATCGCATTGGCGACAGAATTGACTCTCGCAAATCGGTGACTCACTCAAACGCGCAGTGCAAAGAAAAACTTGTGCAATGGAGGGAGTGACAGCACACTATTATGTTCACAGGGCAATTTGTCGTCAGTGCCTAAGAGATCCAGTTAAGGGCATGATTCAGACCAATGCGACTCGCCCACGGTAAATGATTCGAAACTAGTAGTGAAAACTGGCACAATTGAATAATTTGCGCGCATAGGTGGAAGGAAATGTAAGATCGCCGGCTCGCCGCACTCTTACAAACTACTCATTCATAGTGTGAACTCCTCAAGTTCACGGCACGAGAATTTAAACTTGATTTCACCAACAAAGGAGCATAGACAGTCGAGGGCAAGTTTGCGATGGCAACCATAGTTGCCTACCTGAATTGCCCACTGTACCTACCACATGTGTAGCTATCTATGCGTACATGTACATACATATTAGATATTACTGAACCGTGCTCTGACTGATTCTCTTTGCGAAAAGTGAAACGCATGCCATTACACCGAACAGCCAGATTTGCGACACTGCATACAGATCAACTGTACACTCACCGCACAGCGTCGCCAGAACGACCAATCCAGGCAAGATTCTCCTCATTATGCAGAGAATCAGAGGTGGCCCAAAGGCCTAGCCAGTGGAGTAACCTGAGTGATTTCAGCAACCAGAAAGTGTCGCTTGTCGCCGTGAGAACGAGGAGCCAGCGAGCCTGAAACACTCCAACCCAGAGATCATCGATCAAACAACGAACGCGAAAATTGGCCAATTAATGCGTTTGCGCGCGCAGCGAAACAATGTGCGGCGGCGAAACGAGCGAAAGTCTAGGAGAGTCTGCGCTGCCACTTGAGATCGTATAGAGCTCGCGCGGCGGCGGCCGCTATGCCGCCTGTGCGACAATTATTGCGCGCCGCCCGCCCGCGCCGGCGCGACTTACTCACTCTTCTAGAGACAGTGGGAAGGGTGATAGAAAATAGAAACATAGGAAAGGGAGTGAGAGAAGGCTACTGACTGGCGCGCAAACACACATACACACATACGCACTCACTGACGACTCCTCTCGCGCGCCGGCTGGTATAACTGTAGCGCTGAGGTTAACTCCTTAGGGGTTCAAGGGTACGTTTTGCTGCAAAGACGCGAGAAAAAGGAAAGAATTAAATGAAATTTGTTATTGAGAGGGACGTTTGTTGGTGTAATGCAAGGCAAACGGAATGAGAAGAAGCCAATTGACGGCTCTGTACCTTCAAGATGCCGCATACCGATCTTGCGCTTTGATAGAGCTACAGTACCCTAACACTGTAGCAAGTAATCTGACGCTTAACAAACTTTTACTTTGACAAGCTCGTCTGGCCTAAAATTTTCGCTGCCTACAAAATGGTCTCAAAAGTGTTAACCCACTCCTCCTCCCAGCAATCTTGTGTGAGAAGGGGGAGGGGAGGTCGCGCGCGGCGGGGTATGTTCTTGACATCCTAATCTGACTGTCTGCAACGGCGGCGGCGGCGGCGTCCCGCAGTCACACACAGAGGCGCACAATCGTAGGTACAAGGAATGACTGTGTCTCTCAGAACGGCAGAAGTCTCAAAGAAAACGGGTTTCTGCTGCATCGGTGACTGTCGCAGCATTCCTGGAGGATACTCCCCATATTCGTAAGCTGCGAACCGACAAACGCGCGAACTTAAGCCAAAACCTATGTCTACGCCTACGCCTACGTCTAGGCCTAAGCCTAAGCCAAACCTGAGCCTATGCCTAAGCCTACTATGCCTAAGCCTAAGCCTACGCCTAAGCCTGGGCTAAAGCCCTACCCCAAGCCAAAGACAAAGCCAGGCCTAAGCCATGCGTAATCCATACCCAGCCAAGCTTGCGCCAAGTCCACGCTAAGCTTAAGTCAAGGCCTAAGAAATCTAAGCGTGAGAAGATAGCCCTATAGAGCTACGAGTAGGAAGCTTAGCCTGAGACTGTAGTTCAGAGCCATTTTGTAAATTATTCTGTATGCATTTTATCAATACGTGGAGCATCCTCCTGACACCCGTAGTCGGCGGTGACTGTGTCGCCGCATTCCTGAGACAGACGGACAGACGTACGCACGCACGCACACACCTACAACGCATCTGAATGTATGCGTCAGACGAGCGGCCGAAAACTTCTTCTTTACGCGGCCCGTTGATCTCTCTGTTCGCAATAATGGAAAGCGACGCCTTTGCCTATACCCCCACTTTCTTTTGTGTGCCGTCGTCGTCGTCGTCGTTTGTTGTCGTCGTCGCCGTCGTCGTTTTCTACGTTGCGATCGTACAGTCACTGCGCCTGGCGGCACATCTAACATTATACGATTGATCTGCGCGCCTAGAGCGAAAAGTATCGTTTCGCAAACACCTTCAGCCGAGGCGCGCCTATATAATTCGCCGCGCGAGGAGCGAAAAGGGCAACGAAATAGGATGAGATGTCTTGTTACAGTGAGGAGGATTGAGGAGGGAAATGTACGACAGAAACATATAAAGAGGATTAGCAGTTTCAGTGCACAGGATTCAGAGAAGTGTGTATGACTTGGCATTAGCTTACAGAATACCGTAAATCCTCCAATAAGCGCCCCCCCCCCTCGAATAAGCGCCCCCCCCCCTCCAATAAGCGCCCCTCCTAGAGGGAGGTTGAGAAAAAAAGCGCCCCCCTCCAATAAGCGCCCACCTTTTGTCAGTACCAGCAGTACTAGCACTACCGTATGAACTCTGTGACCATTCCTACCGCAAGATTGGGCTACATATGACAGCACTACTACCAATTGGAGGTATTCTGATCAAAAGCTATACAGTTTCAGTCTAAAATCAATGCAGATGTACGCAAAAATGAGATTACAATGGGGAATTTCGATGAAATTTTGGCACTCCTGAGGGGTCGAGTTAATAAGCGCCCCCCCTCGAATAAGCGCCCCCCCTCCAATAAGCGCCTCTCCTAGAGGTAGGTTGAAAAAATAAGCGCCCAGGACGCTTATTGGAGGATTTACGGTATCAACACAAATTCACACGCCCCTTCAATTACTGAAACTCAGTTTCAGCCACTGAATTACTCGCGAAGAGCCTAATGAGTCCCGAAATTCTAACTTTAACTAAAACTAAAGTAAACCTTCTGCAAAACACAAGCGAAATCGCAAACAATGCACCAAAATTAAGGAAAAGGTACAATTACAATCAGTCTGAAACTGAAGCTGAATCGAAACTCCCAGGAATGCTCTAACTGAAACTGAAACTGAATCACGCAAATTAGTTTCAGTTTCAGTTATTTGATGCTGGCATTTCACACGACACCGTCATACAGCATACTGACAAAAGAAAATTGCCGAAGTTCACAAATTCTTCTTTAAAATTCACAAATATTAACACCAAGTACGATTTTAAAGGAAATTCGCGCGAAATTCAGACCTTCAATAACTGAAACTCAGCTTCAGTTGCTGAACTAAGGTGGCATAATTGAAGCTAAAACTGAGGCTAACATGAGTTTCAACTGGTCACCCCGCATTATCCTTTATCCACTGTCACAACAGCAATCAGCATTAGTTCAACCTTTCACGCCTGCGCACCGCACTCTAAGCACACACTGTATGCGCGCAGTATACGACGGTCTACGACGGCTGTGATGGGTGTTCTGCTTATCAGTGCAGCTTGCTTTGCTTTCTCTTTTATCACGTAAGGCTGGGCGTAAAAACTGGCTGCTAGTTTTCGTACAGTTGACTTGAGAAGGGGAGAATACAGATCTGATGAAGTTTGATTGGACGGATTTGACGTTAAAGATTTGCTGTGGTAAATATGGATAGTTCATGACGCGAGAAATAAATGTTAAGCGACATGCACCGAGCGAATATGCACACTTCACCGTACTTTAAACGTTGTCATCTGTAAAACTCACCGTTTGTTCGCTCATTTGCGTTTTCGTCTGTATGAAATTGGGTCCATCATGCAAGGCCGGATTCAGAATAGGAGGAAGGGGAGGGGGGGAGGGGAGGAAGAGGGGGATAAAGACTAGAGAGGGGGGGGGGGGGTGAGAGCAAATGGGGGTGTTGGCATGGTGGTGCTATAGCTAACGGCTCACGTCACGTAATCAAAGTGCCTTCCGCTCTTCTAGTCCCCCCCCCCCCCCCCCTCTGAGTATAAGGAGGGAAGCCACCTGCTTCTCCTCTGTCGCTCAGCAAAGTCCCTAGCGCCTAAAGTAAAGTTTCAGGTATACCTAGAGAGCTACAGTACACCATACCTGCTAGGTGTATTGATTTTCATGATGGGAGGGAGAGAAAACGTGATATTATGTCAACAGCGGGGTTCCGCGGCCAATTAGGCAGACGAGCGCGGCCCTAGGTAATCTACCTTCGGCTTCCATTCCAGTATTAGAGTTGTTTTCCATGGAAAATCACTGTGCAAAATGAGAAGTCACAAAGAGAAGAAGCAGTCTCAGCCAGCGCCCACACCCAAGACTTCCAAACCACTCTACACAAAGGAGGAATTGGAAGAGTATCGACAGGTGCGAAATTTATAAAATTTTAGATTTTGTGAAATTTTTTTTATGCTTTAGGTGTTTGCACTGTTTGACACCGACGGCTCGGGCGCAATCGGCACTGACGAGCTGGGAGAAGCAATGAAATCAATGGGAATGATGGCGACGCAGCGCGAATTGGAGCTACTCATCAACGAGGTAACTTGCGTCGTCGTCGTCGTCGTCGTCGTCGTCGTCGTCGTCGTCGTCGTCGTCGTCGTCGTCGTCGTCGTCGTCGTCGTCGTCGTCGTCGTCGTCGTCGTCGTCGTCGTCGTCGTCGTCGTCGTCGTCGTCGTCGTCGTCGTCGTCGTCGTCGTCGTCGTCGTCGTCGTCGTCGTCGTCGTCGTCGTCGTCGTCGTCATCTCGTCGTAGTCGTCGTCGTCGTCGTCGTCGTCGTCGTCGTCGTCGTCGTCGTCGTCGTCGTCGTCGTCGTCGTCGTCGTCGTCGTCGTCGTCGTCGTCGTCGTCGTCGTCGTCGTCGTCGTCGTCGTCGTCGTCGTCGTCGTCGTCGTCGTCGTCGTCGTCGTCGTCGTCGTCGTCGTCGTCGTCGTCGTCGTCGTCGTCGTCGTCGTCGTCACCGACAAAGTTTAGGTTGACGCAGACGGCAATGGAGAAATTGATTTTGAAGAATTCTGCGCCTGTATGAAGCGAATGACGACCAAGAATCAAACGAACGAAGAAATCATTCGCGAATGCTTCGCCGTCTTCGATCAAGACAACAACGGAATAATCTCAGAAACGGAATTCAAACATGTTATGAGAGAGATCGGCGGCTTTCCGGACTCGTTTAGCGAGTCCTTCTTTCGGTCAGCAATTACCTACGTAATTCCAATATATAAATTAATTAAAGTAATGATTAATGAATTAATGCAAATCTGATAAAAACACAGTGAGACTATTGGAATAAAAGCATATGTGAATACCTTATTGTTAAAAACGAATGAAGAAAATAATGGTACATTCATATGTTGCAACGCGCACTCAAGATTTGATCAAGGTTTGACCACACACAATTTGATCAAGTCTGATTAAAAACTGCTATAAAGGTTCTCACGAACAGTGTTGGCGCGAGTAACTTTTTAACTCGTAAAAAGTTCGAGTACTCGACTACAGTACAGTATACTGTACTGTACTCTTTAGATATTTGGCCTAAAAGTACTGTACTGTACTGTACTCGTTGGATTCTCAGAGTACTTTTTAGTACTGTTTAGTACTTTTTTCGCCGCGCCTCAGCGCGGCGAGGTGTATATATACGGATGACAATGTCTGTCTGTGTGTCTGTGTGTCTGTCCGTCGCACCGAAGTAAGATATGTGGCATATGTGGTCAAGTAGAGTCGATGTCGCTGAGTACGGATCCGATGTCCGTTTCTGTTGCTAATTTCGCATTTTCGAGATATTTGCAATTAAAATTCGAATATGTCGAAAATCGACTTTTTTGTCTGACGCGCTAGCCGCGAAATTTCGTCAGAAATGGAAGGAGCATGGACCGCGGATAATTTGTAACACAAAAGAAATTTTTTACAGATGTGGAATTTAATAGAAATACGCGATTATTTGTCAAAATTGCATAAATTGACTAAAATACAAAGTCACTTAATGACGAATGTGAATGCAGAAATGGAAAGGTCGTATGCCGATAAGAATTTGTGACATAGTTTTGAAGTTTTCCAAAATTGCAATTTCGAGATATTTTCAATCAAAATATGAAAATGTCGAAAATCGACTTTTTCACCTGATGATGCAGCGCGAAATTTCTTCAGAAATGGAAAGAGTATAGACTGCGGATAATTAGTAACGCAAGAGAAATTTTTTGCAACAATTTGTGACACAGTTCTACAGTTTTGTTAAATTCCAATTTCGAGATATTTAGAATTAAAATTTAAGAAAATTTCAAAATCGAGGTTTTCGCCTGATGGCCAGAACAGCTGTTTATTGATGAATGTGCACTCGGAAAGAGAAATGCGTATGCTGAAAACAGGAATTCGCTCGCACCAAACTTTTGGCAAGTTTTTTTGTTGGATGTGACGTTTTCACACAGGTAGGAAACATCAGATAAACGGCGTCGTATCATGCCGATAACATATAGCGAACGCGGCGATATCACTGAGCTTTAGATCAGCTGTACAGACAACCGTATCGTGGGGATAGCTGCACTTGGCATTAAGGTACACATTCTCAAGACACTTTCTCCAGATGCGGCTAACGATGCGTACAAAGTTCACTATGCTGTTCACCAAAATTTGACAGACACAAAGTATAGGTTGAACTTTTTACACACACAGCTTGTTTCGCCGCGCCTCAGCGCGGCGAGGTGTATATATACGGATGACAATGTCTGTGTGTCTGTCCGTCGCACAAAAGTAAGATAAGTGACATATGTGGTCAAGTAGAGTCAAGGTCGCTGAGTACGGATCCGATGTCCGTTTGTGTTGCTAATTTCGCATTTTCGAGTTATTTACAATTAAAATATGAAAATGCCGAAAAACGACTTTTTTGCCTGATGCGCTAGCGGCAAAATTTCTTCAGGAATGGAAAGAGCATAGACCGCGGATAATTAGTAACACAAAAGAAATTTTTTGCAAATGTTGAATTTAGTAGAAATGCGCGATTATTTGTCAAAATTGCATAAATTGACTACAATACAACGTCATTTATTGACGAATGTAAATGCAGAAATGGTATGGCCGCATGTCAATAAGAATTTGTGACATAGTTTTGCAGTTTTAGTAAATTGCAATTTCGAGATATTTTCGATTAAAATACGAATATGTCGAAAATCGACTTTTTCACCTGATGATATAGCGGCGAAATTTCTTCAGAAATGGAAAGAGTATAGACTGCGGATAATTTGTAACGCAAGAGAAATTTTTTGCAGATATGGAATTTAATAGAAATACGCGATTATACGTCAAAATTTCATTAATCGACAAAAATAGAACGTCGTTTTTTGACGAATTTGAACGCAGACATGGTAAGACCGTATGTCAATAAGAATTTGTGGCATAGTTTTACTGTTTTAATAAATTCCAATTTCGAGATATTTAGAGTTAAAATTTATAACAATGTCAAAATCGACATTTTCGTCTGATGGCCAGAACAGCTGTTTATTGATGAATGAGAACTCGGAAACAGAAATGCGTACGCCGAACACAGGAATTCGCTCGCACCAAACTTTTGGCAAGTTTTTTTGTTGGATGTGACGTTTTCACACAGGCAGGAAACATCAGATAAACGGCGTCGTATCATGCCGATAACATATAGCGAACGCGGCGATATCACTGAGCTTTAGATCAGCTGTACAGACAACCGTATCGTGGGGATAGCTGCACTTGGCATTAAGGTACACGTTCTCAAGGAACTTTCTCCAAATACGGCTAACGATGTGTACAAAGCTCACTATACTGTTCACCAAGATTTGACAGGCACAAAGTATAGGTTGAACTTTTTACACACACAGCTTGTTAGTACTCATTGTACTATTTGGAACTTTGGTCTTTCGATGTTCCCCACATTCAGCATAATCATGTTTTGACAGACCCAATATGCCAATTTGCATTGATTTTCGGGCAAAATTGTTGAGAATTTGTGTTTGAAAATTGAAGCGGCGCCCTTTCAAGGCTAACAGCCAACTTGAAAGTGATGTTTGCATGTGTCAACACCAAGAAATCCCGCTAATATACTTCATCCTTTCTTTACTTCAGATTTCTCTGTACTTTTTAGTACTTTTTAAGTACTGAGTACTTTTTAGTACTGTACTCATTAGCTAACTGAAGCGGCCGTACTGTACTGTACTGTACTTTTTATAATTTTGGGACAAAAGTACTGTACTGTACTGTACTCTTTAGAAAAATTGTGTACTTCGGCAACACTGCTCACGAATTTGCATAATACCTACTGGTGAAAAGTAAACTTAACCTTGGAACAAAAGCAAAGTTGTGACTAAACTAAAATTTATTGCTATGGTAATGGAACACGTGACACACACAGTATCACAACAGTTTACATACCATCAGAATCTTAGTTTTGGCTTCCATAGTTAGGACGACTTGCGAAATACACACATTTTTGCAGAAAAACAAAGCGAAGTCCTCACACACAAATCCCCACGCATTCCAGAGAAGTCGACATCGCAGGCAACGGCCATATCGAGTACGAGGAATTCGCGTTGATGGTCAAGAATTACATGTTGGACGACCCAAGCATCAATGGCGACGAAACCGAAGTGATAGACGAAACTCTGCAGCCGCTAAGCGCCATGGACGAAGGGAGTAGCATAACGAGCAGTTATAATGGGGATTAGAATTGGGAAGTGAAGTGCTACAGAGCGTTATTAGAGTAAATTACGCGGAGCTTGAGTATCGATGACAGTCTTGGCTTGGTGTGTTGGTGAATTGCTTCATACGCTGTGACATAGCGTGCTGAATGGTAACACTTGCTTCCATTGCTGCAACACGAGCGTTTTGTGCTTTCAACTGTTCACAAGTTGTCAGAAATACAAACGACTATGCCGCATGGCTACGAAATATTTTCGTTGATAGCGTTTTGTGAGTGTCAGCACTTCACACTTTCTCTCTCTCCGTTTTAGACTGCGAACGAAACAGCAGGTGGCTATTGTGCATGTGTTGATACGAGAGAACTGTGGCTCAGTTTCAATGCAATCCGCGCCTTTGCCCTGAAACGAACTTCCCCAATGCAATGCTATTGTCTCCCTTACTCGTACCCAGTACCCACTTATCAACAGCGCGCACGTACTATTGCGTGGAAACGCACTCCACCTTTACATTGCGATTGTAGGTGTCACGGAAACAACTAGCACCTTCTAATAGCACTACAAGTTGCGTGAACCTCGGGATCTAGACCGTCCATTGTTCCTCCCACAATTCATATGCTTCTGTTTCAAAGAGCGTGAAGCGACACAATGCCCCGCAAAAAGTGTTATAAAGGGCAATTTCCGGTCCTTCTGACGACACAATAGCCCCACGAAGTTTTTAAAGCGACCCCCTGAATCGGAATTCGCACGTAGCAAGGATCGAAGCGCCAAAGTGAAGAAATCCAACGTTGAAGAAGCTCGATGACTATGAGGACTGTCGCTGTCGTCGTCGGCTGTATGCTCATCACGGCGTTGGGAATACTTCGCCAGTGCGATGCGCAAGGTTGGCCTGATGATGCAATCTACGTTCACTCAATGATTACGAAAGCCGTGGCCATTTATAAGGCCTAACGCTAAAGCCTATGCCTATACTAAGCCTAAGCATAACCCTAAGGCTAAGCCCAAACCTACGCCTAAGCCTAAGCCGAAGCCCAAGCCTAAACTAAGCCTAAGCTTCAGAGTAAGCTTCAGCCAAAGGTAAGTATAAACTCTAAGCCTAAGCCTGAGCCCAAACCATATGCCTAAGCCTAAGGCGTACCCAAGCCTATACCGAACCTAAGCCTAACCTAAGTCAAGCCTATGATGCCAAACTTAAGCCAAGGCCTAAGGCAGCAAGCCTGAGCCAAGCCAAAGCCAAGCCTAAGCCAAGCCTAAGCCAAACCTAAGCCAAGCCTAATGCAAGCCTAAGGCAAGCCTAAGCCAAGCCTAAGCCAAGTCCAAGCCAAGCCTAAGCCAAGCCTAAGCCAAGCCTAAGCCAAGCCTAAGCCAAGCCTAAGCCAAGCCTAAGCCAAGCCTAAGCCAAGCCTAAGCCAAGCCTAAGCCTAAGCCAAGCCTAAGCCAAGCCAAAGCCAAGCCTAAGCCAAGCCTAAGACAAGCCTAAGCTTGAGCCTTAGTCTTTGCAGGCATGCGAGTCATCTTTCGCCCCTCTTCAGGCTACTACTACGCCTATCCCGGCGCCTACTACTATCCTCAGACCGCAGCGATGGCCCCTGCCTACTACAACAGCTACTATCCTTACTACTACAACGGATTCCGACCCGCCTACTACATGCCTGGGATGATCGGAAAGCGATAATTTGAAGGTCTAGAAGACGAAGCAATGAGAGAATGTGAATTCCCAGAATTCCGCTATGCTACACGTAGGTAGCCAGTTGATATAGTGTGATATGGCATATACCCAAGAGTCCCGGTCGTTTTCGATTAATCAGTAGATGCGTTCGTGCAGTAGGCCATTCTTTCTTCAACCGTTATCTAGAGAAAATAAAGGCAATACCGCTCGCTGCTTTTCCACGCGTGGTATCTTCTTAAGTCAAGACAGGACATGGAATGCATGCAATGGACATATGTAGGTAAACAGTTTCGTGCCTCTGATATATGGAGCATCAATTTCTGGATGGGCATGGACCCAGCACAGTCCCGAAACGCCAAGTTGATTCTTAGTACATCTATCTTGAGTTTCGCGAACGCAATTCTGTGCGCTGAGAGGGTTTATAGCCGCAGATTGCGGCAAACTTCCGAACCACACGGCGCGACGTACTGCTATTAATCCTACTCAAGAATGCCTTCCTCGTCTCATACTGGCACCAGCAGCCAAACTCAATTAACACCAAGCACTAGAGCTGTCAGTGTAACATACAACATCACCGGACAGAGCAGCTCCAACAGCAGCTACATCAGTGCTCCGAGTCAGACTGTGTTGGAATTGAATCTACTGAGCTACGTTGCTGAGGAGAGGAATATTGGCAACAATGCCGTGGAGCTGCCCGACGTCGCTACACTTCCCAACGGGCCACCGCAGCTGACAGAGAGCATTGAAGAAGAGAATACGGAGAATCTATCGCTGTTTACAACTCTGCCACTTGCAAGGGTTAGACCGTTTACTGCTGCTTTGACTTCTGTTACCATTATCCTTAGAGGTTGGCTCGCCACTTAGACATAAGCTTAGATGCACTGTCATGCGTAGGAAGGCTTTGGTTCCAATCTTTGGGGGGTTAGGCAAATGCTTGGCTAAACGCCAAAACTCTGGATTATGTCGAGGGTTAAACACAGTCGTCCATCCGTATATAAAATACCTAGGGCATTGTCCATAAAGCATGTAGCTTAGTTGGCTCAGTTTTGAACTAGGCTCAGGCTCAGAGGTGAGAAATTAGGTTGAGTCTTATGTCTGGTCATTACCTTGAGGTTAAGCTTATCTACACCTATGTCTTAGAACAAGATACTTTAGGATGACGTGGAGATCCGCCAGGCGTCTTCTCAGATGCTGGCACGTTTCACTCCTCACAACGTGTGCACTCTTGCATTACTGAAGGACAGAGGCATTCTGCAAGAGAACTTCTGGTTCAGTTGGAAGGACAGTCCACCACAGCAGCTTTTCCAACTGCACCTACAGCCGCTTCCTTGAGGACTACCAAGCGCCCCTCATTGCAGAGATTGTTGTTAGTAGTGAAGTGAGTTACTAACAATACGTAGAAACGTCTCTGATTGTTTTAGTACCTGTTTCGGCCAGCCAACCTCGGTGGACCTATTCTACTTTAGAGATCCTAGAATCTTGGCAAAAGACGCATCCTGAAAGCATTAGACGTCCCATCTATTTCGAGGATCCATACGCTAACGTCTGTATACTCAGAGTTAGGCTCTTCAACCCAACTGTAGGCCCAGGCTTAGGCCTTGGATAAGTTCAAGCCTGAGAGCCTGGCCATAATCCTGAGCCTGAGACTAGCCTCAGCCTAAGCCATATGGATCTTCATAGTGGACTGGTCAAGCAGTCTCAGAAAGCATGTTATACTATCAATCTCCAAAGCGCACTAAACGAACTTTCTCGCACAGCAGAATTCCCCGTCCGTGGATCCATAATCTTGCTATGGATCCTCAAATTATTTTCTTACATAATTTCTGAATGGATCCTTAAATATCAAGTGGATATATAAAGCAGAGTAGAGCCCCTCAAAAAGGTTTATGTAAAGCCTTCTCTGCAACGGGGGGACAGGAAACATCTAAAGGCGACGAGAAGAAGGAGACGGAAAAGGAGCGCCGACGGAGTTCGCGCGCTGTCAGCAGCAGACTCGCCGGCTGCTGCCCCTTTGTGGGCGCCGCCTGCATCCTCATCATCTGCTGCAGCTTCATTCTACTCTCTATCACAGTGATAATCCTTGTGGGCTCGTCTAACGTTGAGCTAGTGTTCCTGGTTATCGCGTTGGTCGTCACTCGTTGGCTAGGCAGTCGCCTCAACACCGACTGTATGGCATGAGGCAACCAGACCAGAATCGTTCCACGTAACTGTTGATCTGAAGGGATACCGGTGACACAGACAAGTCAGTTTGGCTGTGGCTCTCACAACAACAAGCACGAAACAAACAGAGATGTCCGGTCTGCAAGAGACACAACGCTGCAACAACGGAAATCGCGCAAAGGATTCACGTTTCAGCCGAATCAACGCACGCGCTATGCGCACAATCAATCACCAACAAAACAAGCATAAGCACAGCCTTAGGCATCAGTAGAGCTTCCGACCCTGTATTGGGCGTCTTAGCTGCTTGTCAAGCAAAACACTTTGAAGCATTTCGTCTGAGAATAACGACTTCCTCTTCTTACACTGACAACAACAATCAACCAAGTATTGGAACTGTTATTGTAACTTGACTACAGTTGGCAATATTTTGATATACAAAGTGGTTTTGTATATTTTTTTGTATATTTCTTTGTATATTTTTTTGTATATATACATATACATATACAAAATACAAAGTTTTCGAAATATACATATACATATACAAAACAAAGCAAATATACAAACTTTGTATTTTGTATATTTCTACAGTAATTTCATACTGTAATTGTGCAAGTTCTTGGTAGAATAGCGGTCCATTGACTGTCCAGACTTTTGCAGGAGTTATAATGTAGGGCGCACTATCTGAACTGTCCAAATCCATAATGAATTTCAAATCACCTAATGGTACGTACAGCTATGGAAACAAGTCTGACGACCACCATCCTTCACGTATGAACCATACTGAGGTCGTGACATGTCATTTTATAAAGGTTCTGGCACTTTTGGATACGGTAGAAAAATATACAATATACAAAGCATATACAAAGAAAAACTTTGTATATATATTTGTATATATACAAAATACAAAATACAAAAAATTCTGTTTGTATATATAGTATACATATACAAAATACAAAAAAAATTTCCGATATTGCCAACTGTAAACTTGACCTACTCTAGTGGCAGTCCCATCAGTTGTGCAAGTCAGACTGCGGTGGAACTGCAGCTATTGACTACCTCGCTGAGCGTCATTTGAACCGCCAGACGTCGCTGCATGTACTGTACCTTTAGCAACGGGCAAACTCAGTTGAAATAAGCCTTGAAGGGAAGTCTGAAAGTCTCTGTTTACGAGTCCGTGCCCGACAAAGGTTCTTTGCAACGCGCGGCGAAAAAACTTGCACTTGAGACCCACGCGAAAAAAGTCTGCGCGTGAATAGGGAGCGCCGGACGAGTCCCGGCAAATCTTTCCGTTGAGGTTTGAGTCGCCTACACACAGCGCGCCTCGATTGCGCCGCGCGGGACGTACCGCCTTGCACCATCCATGTTATTTACCCAGTAACTCAGTTCTACATATGTAGAAACACCCAAATGGGCATGAGCTTTGCTAACAAGTTCAATCTCGCCTTTCGCGTCGTTCCACTTTGTTTGGCGGTCGCGTGCGTGGCTCTAAACCTCCTGTGGATGTGCCTTCTTCTCTTCATTCGTCGTCAAAAGTACGGCGAGAATGAGATCAAGAAATGCAGAGTGGTTTTCATTATGTTGTTTTCCATTTGCGCCTCGGACGCGGCAGCGATGGCCGCAGCAGCAGTGCAATTCGGCATTATAAACGGTGGGTGCGGTCTATATGTTGCATCCACTTTCCGCAATCCAGCCAGACTGCGCAATATTGCGCGATCTGGAGGAATACCCTCCAGACTACGCAATATGGCGCGTTCTGGAGGGCGGCCCCTCCAAACCGCGCAATCGTCGCGGCCGAGGGGGCACAGCAGGCCTGAGCAGGAGGTGAAGTATTAGGGGGAGTGCTCAATTCACTTACAGTTTGCACTAAAGCTCTGTCGACGTCGCGCCTGACGGGTCTCAGCTGAGGCTTAGCGCGACCACCAACTTCAGGGCGCGCTCCGCGCGCCCTGAAGTCGGTCACCGGTCGCGTTAAGCCTAAGCTTCGACCCGCCAGACTGCGACGCCGACTGACTCTTGTGATCCGTTTCTGGGCGCAGGGCGAGCCTAAGCATAGCCTGAACTAGAAGGAAACAACTTCCTAGCTAAAGAATTAAACGTAAAAGCAAAATAATTTGACGTTCTAGCAGCTGATTGCACGTTTTGGAGGGGCCGCCCTCCAGAACGCGCCATATTGCGCAGTTTGGAGGGGCACCCCTCCAGGTCGCGCAATATTGCACATTCTGGAGGATTGCGCCGTCCGGATGCAGCATACCATACATGTAAGTAGTCGCATTAGCGAAACTAGCTTCAGCACGCACGCGCAGTCAAACTAGCTTCAGTGCCAATCCTAGTATTTGATGTGTATCTTTGGCTCATCTCACTCTGATTTGGCGTAGTGCTTGTTGATGAGTCCGAAATGCACCTTTTAATCAACAAACAACTCTGCAGCTTATGTAGGCAATAATTGTACAGTGCCGTACGTTTCACATCCACGAGCATCGTAATATTGAAACTCAGTCTCCGTAACTGAAACTGAAGCTCAAATGAAATTTCTAGTTAACTGGTGCTGGAACTGCAAGGAATAGAGAGAGAAACTGAAGCTAGAT
Source organism: Linhomoeus sp. GSCO2_2 (assembly GCA_030248115.1). NCBI lineage: Eukaryota > Metazoa > Nematoda > Chromadorea > Monhysterida > Linhomoeidae > Linhomoeus > Linhomoeus sp. GSCO2_2. The sequence goes on along the minus strand of JASAMZ010008671.1, from coordinate 57,410 downwards.
AAATTAGTTTCACCCTTTTTTCGCCCGCCCTCAGGCGGGCGACACCATAGGAGAGCTCGGCGTGCGTGCGTCCGTGCGTCCGTGCGTCCGTGCGTCACGCTCTCAGATCTCGGCTTTGGAAAGTCGTAGAGCGGAGATCTTGGGCTCTACGGATAGGTCTCGGCTCACTGATCATTCAGCTAAGAGGTTTCGAAATTCAAAAGTTTGAATTGCGCGCGCTACAGTAACCCGAAGGTCAAAACGCAAAACGGCTGTAACTCGCTCGTGTTACGTCGTAGAGCGGCAATCGACACGTCAGGTGAAAGCTCTCGACGTGTTCTTTCATGCGTCTGTAAAAGTTTTTTCAATGACGCAAACACGCACCGCGGAAAACGCCATTCTCGGCATTTTGACGCAAAAATCGCTCTAACGCGCTCAACTTGCATCTTAGAGAGACGATCTCGAGCTTATTGGATAGCTCCCGACTCACTGATCATTTGTTCTCCCATTGGTCGAAACTCAAAAGTTTGAATTTCGCGAGTTACAGTAACTCGAAGGTGCAAAAGCACAAAACGGCTCTAACTCGCTCGTCTTACGTCGCAGAGTGGCAATCGAGACGCCAGGTGAAAGTGCTCGACGTGTTCTTTCATGCGGCTGCAAAAGTTTGCTCAATTACGCAAACGCGCACCGCGGAAAACGCCATTCTCGGGATTTTGACGCTTAGCTCGCTCTAACTAACTCAACTTGCGTCGTAGAGAGACGATCTCGGGCTTATTGGATAGCTCTCGACTCATGATCATTCGTTCTCCCATTGGTCGAGACTCAAAAGTTTGAATTTCGCGAGTTACAGTGACTCGAAAGTGCAAAAGCACAAAAGCTGCTCTAACTCGCTCGTCTTGCGTCGTAGAGCCGCAATCGACACGTCAGGTGAAACCTCTCGGTGTGCTCTTTCATGCGGCAGCAATAAATTTTTCAATAACCAAGCACACACCGCAGAAAACGCCATTCTTGAGATTTTAACACTAAGATTGCTCTTTGCAACATGCAGAAGTGCGACACGGTTTGATTGCTCGTAGTGTGCTCTTTTGTGCTCTGTCAAGTGTTTGCCAAAACTTTCACAACTTTTTGTCACTTTTTTTAAAAGCGTTGCTTGAAAGAGGGATGTTCTTGCTCTAAAAGCCAAATCGCGGGCGAAATCAATATTGCTATGCAATACCCTCTTGCGAAGCGGGGGCTCATGAAGCGGAGTATGCGGGCGATGAGCTCTCGCACTCTCTGCAGAAAGAACGCAACTCTTTGCAATGTCAGTCAGAATACAAACTCAAGTTTTTAATACCGGAGCTTGTTGCGTATTACTTTGTACTCACATACTCATCACAACCACTGTATTAAAGATTCGCTAATAAGTGTGATGAGGTAGGTACCTACTATCAAATGGGCATACCCAAATGCGCAAAACCTGTATACCGTAAACCGCCGAATAGAGGTGCACGTCCAATTTGTGGTGCGTGGTAGAGCAAGGTTGAATTAATTGTGGTGCACGTCCAAATAATGGTGCACACGCACTGCTATTTGGAGGCAGTATTATGCTTTTAGCAAAGAATATTGTGCAATTAAGCTGCTTTGCACTTCGTAAAACTGCTATGTTTGCATAATATTCTACATTATGCCTTAACATCAAATGAAATGGTGAGCAATAACAACTTTTGTATGAATTTCAGCGCATGTTCTGCGAATATAAAACTGGCTGACAACAGGCTGAAACAATAGGGGTGCAACCGTGCACATTTAAATTATGGTGCACGTCCAAACAGTGGTGCGTGGTAGGGCAAGGTTGAGGTAATAGTGGTGCGCACCACTATTCGGCGATTTACGGTACCTAATTTGGACAGTCGTAAGATCGCTACACTCCACTCGGAAGGGGGGGGGGGAGGGTGGCTTGGAGAGGTTGAGGTGGGGGGGGGGGGGTGGTTTGTGGAGAGGGGAGGGGTGGGTACGGAGTACGTTACAGGTGTAGATCATGTATCAGAAGCTTTCCGAAATCGCAAGAGGAGTCGCGTCGTTCCACCGAACGTCCTTTGACTGCAAACTGCTGTTGACGTCATTCAACGTCTTCGTGGGAGCGTCAATATGGCTGAATTGGTTCCTGGTTGCGGCCAACTTTGTTGGGACGCATTTTCCGAAGCAGTGGCGACGGTGGCGTCTGTCCGACAGGTGACTGTACAGGTGGTTTCCCTATATTGATCCGCGTCAGAGCTAAGATACTGTACCTAGTATAGCAATGTGATTCAAACCATTTGCATATGTATAGCCTAAGTCTAAACCTAAGGCTAAGCCTAAGTACTTACTACAATGTATGCCTAAGCCAAGGCCAAAGCTTAAGCCTAAGCTTAAGCCTGAGAAGACCAACCCTAAGAATAGGCTCTACAGGCTTTAGCCTAAGCGCAGGCCAAAGCCTGCAGATTGTAACAAGCTCCAGTATTAAAAAGTTGAGTTTGCATTCTGACTGACATTGCAAAGCCGTCCACCTGGCGTGTCGATTGCCGCTCTACGACGTAACACGAGCGAGTTACAGCGGTTTTGCGTTTTGACCTTCGGGTTACTGTAGCGGCGCAATTCAAACTTTTGAGTTTCGACCAGTGCGAGAACAAATGATCAGTGAGTCGGGAGCTATCCGAAAAGCTCGAGATCGTCTCTCTACAACGCAAGTTGAGCGCGTTAGAGCGATTTTTGTGTCAAAATGGCGAGAATGGCGTTTTCTGCGGTGCGTGTTTGCGTAATTGAAAAACCTGTTGCACACGCCTGAAAGAGCACGTCGACAGCTTTCACCTGACGTGTCGATTGCCGCTCTACGACGTAACACGAGCGAGTTACAGCCGTTTTGCGTTTTGACTTTCGGGCTACTGTAGCGCGTGCAATTCAAACTTTTGAATTTCGAAACCTCTCAGCGGAATGATCAGTGAGTCGAGACCTATCCGTAGAGCCCAAGATCTCCGCTCTACGACTTTCCAACGCCGAGATCTGGGAGCGTTACGGACGGACGGACGCAAGTACGTACGTACTTACGCACGCACGCACGCCGAGCTCTCGTATGGTGTCGCCCGCCTGAGGGCGGGCGAAAAAATTGTGCAGATTGCAGAGTACATAATAGGGATTCTGGGAAACGACCGCCTACCATTTTCTGAAGAATGCAATGTAATTCAAGTTTCTAATACGAAACAAGTCGCTTTCAGACCGCTGCAGGCGATAGTCGTCTCATTTCTGATTTCTATCCTGGCCGAATTTCCGGACACTATAGTAGTTCACGCCTCCGATAATGGCGAATACTGCACGGGACTCTGTTGTACAACCGAATTTTTTGACTGGTTACGGTATTCAATATAATAACAATGCCAATGACGCCCAAAATGTCACACATTAGTGTAGGCGCAAGCGCTACTCGTAGAACTTTTGAGTGAAATATAAGACGCGCTACCCTATGGTGCGGAGTACACTGCGCGCAAACGTCGTCGCGGGCGCAGGCTCAGGCTTAGGCTCAGGCTTAGGCTCAGGCTTAGGCCTAGGCCTAGGCTCAGGCTCAGGCTCAGGCTCAGGCTGGCTCAGGCTCAGGCTCAGGCTCAGGTTCAGGCTCAGGCTCAAATTCAAGCTCAGGCATAGGGTTAGGGTTAGACTTAGGCTTAGGGTGGTCACCTAAAACTATCACTTTACGCATGCATCCATATAAATTGAAAGAGGATAAGAAGTAACTCAGAATTAAAAGAAAATTAAAAGAATACTGAACAACAATATTACGCAAACTTTGTGCAACAGAGTGGAAGGGGTAGAAGAGAGTCTGGCACTACTCCACACTGGATGAGCGGCTGGTTTCTGCCCAAGCTCGACTCAATATTGTGCTTTCTGCTGCCTGGGCTGCTTTTCGTCGCCATGTGGACCTGGCGCGCCTGTCGAGATCGACGCTTAGGCGAGAGGGCTGAGTTGGAGGCGGGGTGACCAAATTTCACTCAGCACAAAGTTGGACACCGTCACACAATCCTAAATCGATACGAACTTTTCCAAACATTGAGCCACTACATCAAATTGTCTACAAATGCGCCGCAGGCAACAGCGCCACAGGTGAAGATTAGATTTCGCTTTGAAATAGCACCACAGGTGAAAATTTCCCTTTAAGACAGTGCCACAGGCAAAAATTATTATTTAGAACAGCGCTGCAATCAAAAATTTTGCGATAGAATAGCACCTTGCAATGGTAAAACCTTGCTTGAAAGTGCCATAGGCAAAAAGTTTACCTACTATAGAGCAGCGCCACAGGCACAACTTGACAGATTCTCGTTTACTCGTGCACGAAATACTCGGAAATAGGCGACAATCCTCTCGACATCTGGTCACCCTGGTTGGAGGAGGTTGGGGCAGCTGCGCTTAGTACAAGTGAAAACGACGACGTTTTCACATTGGAGTTCGCCGAAGACAGCACTATACGAGAAAGTGTGGAAGAATGGAACAAATGTGCAATGAGGGTAAATTGAAAGCACCACATGTTTGTGTGGTGTGGCTGTTGCCTGATTAGCACCTAGTAGTGTTAGGTACGTTCCTGTAGCTGCTACAAGTATGTAGCTGCCAAACCAACACTCGTTCGAGCGCATAATATGAGCAATTCGCTTGCAATTTTATATACCTAAGCATTCAGTGACTTATACCATACTCTAACACACATTTGGCAGAGCTGCAAAGCTCCAAGCTTCAAGCCGTAATGATCGGAATCGTTTTCTTTAGAAATACTATCTGCAACGGTCGTTTCTGATACTCCTCTCACGACTGCTGTGCCATTTCCCCGTCGAGTTCATCAGTTTGTCAGGGATATTCTTCAATTTCTGGAGTCTTCTTTCGTACGAGGACTTTTCAACTGACTGGTACATATGCAGCGCCCTATACGCCCTGTTCTACTTGGGTTTTGGCTGTGTGACGCCCGCCTATCTGGTTCTGTATTGGCCGAAGAAAGGGACACAACTGCTAAAAGAAACCAATTTGGAAACATGGACTGACACAAGCAATCTGGTGGAGAGTCAGCAAGAGAACGAGTCGTGATTTGACAAAATCGCATTGAATTGCATTGCATTAAAAGTTAAATACTGTATTATGTGGCTCTCGCGAGTCGCGATCGCGACAAACAGAAATGCCAAGTCAATCAACAAGAGACGCACTGAAACAGCGAAACTCGCGCAAAAGCATCATCACATTAAAGCCGAATCAACGCACGCGCTGTGCGCACACAAAACAAATCACCAGAAATCACAGCCTAAGGCATCAACGAAGCTTCGGACCCTGCATTGGGCGTCTTAGCCGCCCACTCGGCAACTTTTGCGCGATACGCGAGAAATTCAATGGCATACATTGTCTCTGCGTTGACATAGTGGAAGGATATGGGATAGTCGCTGCAGCAATTTCGGCCCTGTGAATTTGAATAAAATTTGAGCTCGAATTAGTGACATTTAGAGAAACGGTAAAACAGAATTAAGAACAAATAAACAGAATAGAATAAACAAAATACATAAAGTAAATGAATAATAAGAAATAAAGTAAATAAACAGAATAATAGAACACGTGACACACAAGTATCACAACAGCTTACATACCATCAAGTTTTCAATTTTGACTAAGCTCATACTTCAGACGACTAGCGTTAGCTGAGTTTCGGTCGCTAGATCTAGACTCAGCCACGAAGTGCCAGCGCGAAATTATTCAAATTCAAAGTAGAATTATTGAACAATAATCTGTTTAACGTCTTCTCACTATTTCATTTAACAGACAATCGTCCAGAATTTTGTCAAAAGTGAATGCAACAAATGATTTTTGCACATTGTGTACAGAAGAACGACTCATTGCACTTTCGAGCAAAACCAAAAGCTAAAACTCACAAAATTGGGCGGGTATTTAGAGTAGGCGGAAAACGGACCGTCCCTTCTGGTAGGCAACAAATGATAGCGCGGGGCGTTCGGATTAAACCTCTGCCTGCCTTGGCTGTCGCGCGTGTCCACGTACTAAAATTCGAAAATTAAAACAAGGGAAACGTGCAGGAGACCCTGCAGTGAAGCACTCCGACCAGAATGGGAGAAAGCAGACTGCCACTCACTTATCATGAGAAATAAGGCCGATTTCCGCCCAAAGATTCTCCACAAATTTCGTCGGCTCGCGAGTTTCAGAGTACGCATATTCCCTCCACCTACAAGGACTGGCGCGCAGCTGAACTCCACCGAAATCCTGTAGACCAGGCCGAATTGAGCTCAAAATGCGCCATTTCGCTTCGACGACCAGTAGCCGGCAGCTAATATTCGGGGCTGCGCCAATCGCAGACTCGCCTTGCCATTTTCGACGGGATAATAGACAATTCATGCGCTATTGCTCACTTAATCACGCCGTCTTTTCGCACTGCATTTCCTTCAATTGTGAAGTTTGAATGCGCGCGCAAATTTAAGTTACAACATAGTTTGAGGAGAGTACGGTAAAAGTTGCATTCAAATTTGAATGTCGGCATTAGGAAAGTGGCTGTTTGAAGGCAAAATCGACACAAATTGGAGAAACCAATAGCGAATTCGCGTTCCTCGCCGCGAAATACCCTAGAATCGACACTTCAACCGTACGATTACCACACTTTCAGTTTCGTCAACGTAGGGCTACGGTAGGTCGATTTTCGACAAAAACTCGCCAATCTTGATCCGAAACGCCAAAATAACGCCAGATTCGGCATCAGCGACCTCGAAAGCACCGGGATCGACTCCAACATTGATTTTGACCACCCGGGTGGAAATTCGAATTTTGGACGCGGCCGGGGTACGGTAGCCGAAAAAATATTTTTGAAAATCGATTCCGGATCAGTTTTCAACGGGGAATCGCGTGGTGCAGTCCATTTGGCCATAAATCGTCGCAATCTGGCGCTAAAACGGCCGAAAGTCAAAAATTGGAATTTTCGACCCCCGACGGAGACCCGTTGCGACAGCAGAACTCAAGATTTCCTCGGCGGATTTCGGCGATTTTGGTCTTCAACGAAAGAGAACATGATAATCTTGCCGATTTGAGATAACTGGCCCGATCCAACAACGCCCTGATTTACTAGGATTTTTTAAAGGCAAATTTTTGTCAAAAAATCACTTTCGGCTACCGTAACCCGAGAACGCGTCGGCCGATTGACTCGGGACTTTTTTTCCCCTGTTCGTCTCGTCGAGGGCTATGACATATCCAAATGGCGTCAAGATCGACTAACTATTCCAGAAATTCCAGCTGGGTGAACACCTCTCCAGTAAGTAAATTTTCAAATTTTTGAAATTTTCTCGAAATTTTCCCACTACGCGAAAAAAACGAAGGTCCGTCCACACCTACTATCCCTCGAGAGCTATCGATTAAAAAAAACCCCGTCCAAATCGGATGAACCACGCGCGAGAAATCTTGGGTGGAAAATTTTGATCGGTAGCAGTCTCACTATAGCACTCCGCCCCTTTTGGGGTCGGAGTGCTAAAAATTGCGCAAAAATTCAAATCGCGCGCCTTCCCACCGTAATGTTGAGCTTCTGCATGCAGCGGCCCATCTCGACGTCCTCGCCGCCCTCTTTTCTCAGCTGAGCGCACAATTTCTCGTCGTGTCTGTATTTGAGGTATTTGAGCAAAGCTCCTTTGCTGAGTACGTATCCGGCGCCGCCGCTCATATAACCCCCTACGGCCTTGTAGTGATAGCCGAAGTAGCTAAAACACAAGGTGTTTGTTGGTGAAACGACGACGACGACGACGACGACGACGACGACGACGACGACGACGACGACGGCGACGACGACGACGACGACGACGACGACGGCGACGACGACGACGACGACGGCGACGACGACGACGACGACGACGACGACGACGGCGACGACGACGACGACGACGACGACGACGACGGCGACGACGACGGCGACGACGACGACGACGGCGACGACGGCGACGACGACGACACAGCGACTTTGAACTCACTTCTCTTGAATGGGATCAAAAGTTGACAGGTATTCTCTCAAATTCTCCACGAAAACGTAGCTGTCATCATCGGTTTTGATCACGAAATCTATGTCGTTCAAATAGTACTCCGCTATATGCTCCATGCTCGTTCTAAGCTTCTGCCACAGATATTTCCTCACGGGAAGTGTCACGTTGATGGACGGCAAACTGTCGTCAGCGACAGATGAGAAGAAGAGATAGCTGTCGCACCTGTTGGAATAAAAGTTTAAAAAAATTAAATTAAATATTATGTATTGCAGAGCATACAACTTATCAAATTTTGTGTAGTAATATTTGGTGACGCCTTGTCTTGCCGTTTCTTCGCGTAGCCCGTTGATTACATGGTAGATATGTACAAAAGACATGTGTGCAGGAGGACCTGCATAAGATCCCCCAAATAGATAGCAAGCGTTAAGTACATGTGTAGCTAATGACAGGAGCGTAGAATCTATTGAAGTGAGGTAAGGGGAGGTTCATCAGTCAACTTGACATAGCCGAGTAAACAAACATTTTTCCATTTGTACGTAAAGTCAGCAAAATTGTACACTCGCAAGCGGCGTGGAAAATTTTGTGTCTAAATTGTAAATACGGACGTACTACAACAAATCCAACAAATGAATTCGATTGCCACGATGGCAATCTCCAAATAATCAGAATGCCTATAGCACTCCTTTTGGAGTAGTTATACGTGACACTCCACGAGTATCGTGGCAGCAACGATGCGCCTCCGTTGCTTAGTAGATGCGCAGGCGAAACATAGATGTCGCGGGTAGACGGCTAAACATCTTTCAGCCAATACGACGCAGCGTTCAACTTAGAAACTTTCACAGCTTGCAGAAAACACATTGTGGAACATTTGCGACAAGTTACAAAGCGTTCTCTAGTGGCAAATTCAAAATCCATGCAGTTTTCCAAAATGTGCACAAAACCTCCAAAATTCCCACACCTCGTGATCCAAGTCGCTTTTACGGCCGCCGCCTTTGTCGCGTGGTTGTTCTGATGTGTGAACACGGCGCAGAATATCCTCGGCAGAGTCCGACTAATGACGTTAGGGTTTCCAAGTTTCCACTTTGCGCTAGTGGCAGTGGAATTCAAACTGGACGACAGAGCAGAATAGTGGAAGTTCTGTGGAATAGCTCTCTGTTGGGTCCACAGAAAGCACAGACAATAGCCAAGGATGAACGTCAGAGAAGAGGCGAAGTAGAGCTTGAATTTCTTGACTACCTTGTGGTCATATCTTCCCATATAGCGGGACGTTTAGGGATGGAGGCAGTATTAGCTGTAGTAACCACTTAGGTCCACATAACGCGCGAAATTTGCATGATAACACCTCGTGAGAATCATGCAAATGTTCTCGAAACGAAGCGTTGCAACTTTGGCTAAGTATGATAGAGTTGTGAGCCTTATAGGAAACAAAACAGGACATTTGTGGCTCTATCCCATTGTTCTAAGATCGGCAAACTTTCACCAGTTATGCACATATCACATATGATATTACTTGTGCGCGTTATGTGGACCAACCGCTACGTGTTGTCGAGTTTATCCTCGACTAACGCTAATATTCTTCAGTATACACGGACAGTTATAAGCAGCACTGTGTTTCAAGCACAGCACAGGTCCGCTTGTCATGTCATTAGGGCCAGCCGAAGCGTGCTGAGCCGTTGCCAAGGCGAGGCTTTATAGTTAGGGCGATAGGGGCGAGAGGGGCTAATAAACCAGGCGCGGGCGCGCAGCGCACTCTGCTATTCCATCTGAGCCAATACGCGTCGTAAACGTTCGATGTCACCACAACATCTCAGCGAAGGTTTGGGCGCTTGGGACACAACCACGTTTCGTGGCGTCACAGCATTCGAACGCGGCACGCAGCGTTGTGGCGTGGTTTAGGACTGGTTTACACTGCGCTACGCGACTTTGTGTGCGTGGTGACACGCTACAACCAACACAGCTTACGCCACAAGCTTTCCATTGAAAGCCACAATGCGCTACTAACTGCCACACACACTCTAGTAGCGCAGTGTAGGCCCGCCATAACCCACCCGTTCCCGTTCCAAGAAGTCGTGTTCCCGTTGATATTTTTGGGTAGGCTGACATAAACGTGACTCGGCAAAAAACGGCTGTTCCCGCTTAAGGAACATGTTCCCGTTTGGGTGACATGATTCCCGCTTATTGATCTGTGTTCCCGCTTATGCAACGAGTCCTGTTCCCGCTTAAGGTCACCCACTATCTTATAACACGCGGGGTCTATTCACGCTCACCCCCAGTGTGTAAACGGGAACAACGGGCCTTTTCGTGCCAAATTTTCGGCCTTTGTTCCCGCTTATTCGGGCCCCGAAAAAAATAAACGGGATCAAAGTTTGTTCCCTTTTAATAAACGGGAACAAACTTTGAATTTTGATCCCGTTCAGATAATCGGGAACATATTTTGTTCCCGTTTATCCTTGTTTGTTCCCGCGGAACATTACGAGGGAACACACCCAATAAGCGGGATTGAAGCCATTTTCACGGGAACGGGAACGGATGGGATACTATAAGGCTTGCCAAAACACCCACCTACACACGAAACAAAGAGCGCTTCATCAATGGCGGGTTACGACCTAACGGCCAATTCATCTCACTCTACTACGTTATGTACATATGGCAGTGCTGCGCGCCACAGCGCACACCAATAGAGGCGCTACTAGATTATCTCAAGACTTCATCAAGCCAACACGTATTCGGCCAGCCATGCGTGCGGTTGACGAGAAGCGTAAATTTTCGTTTTCTGTTTCGAGTGGTAGAAGTTTGTTTGGTTTCTTTTACAGGGTGGCCCAAACAGTTTGGAACACTAACTTCCAAACAGCCCTTTGAACTTCGCTCGAACGATTGATCTGAATCTCGGCAGGAACGTGCACTACCTACAGGGTGTTACTGTTACGTACTGCTTGACAGAGTGCGATTTTCACAAATCTTTTCTTGGCGTCATTTCTTATGCCTTCAATCAACTCTTGTGAAATTCACAGTTCGCTTTGCCGATAGGTGTGTTCCTGCCGAGTTTCAACTGAATCGGTTCCTGGAAGTTGGTGTAACACTTTTCCAAACCACCTTGTAGTTTACATTGTAGCTGCAGCCTGTACACTACCCATAGGTAAGCGGTTGAGAGAAAACAGGTTTGACTAATGTGTATTTCTGTGAAGCCTTCACATGACACTCTTTTCAGTAGGTGTAGCTAGGTATTAGCTGGCTTTTAGCGCCAAGCTTTATAAGAACTCCGTGCGGCTTTGCGAGGAATGCTTATCTATCCGCCAGTATTCGTTTCATAACATGGAAGGTACAACAGTCACCTGGGGAACAGAACAACAGTCACCACCTATCCATTGCCTAGTAGATTACGCACGTGGTTGTAAATCACGGGGAGGCGACTTTGACTCTGCAATCTACTTAAGTTCTACAATTACAATATACAGACTTTAGCTTAGGCTTTGGCTTAGGCAGAAGCGGTTTGAATCCTATCACATCACTACAGTATCTCATCTTCTTATAATGGGAAAACGACCTATATTCAATCACGGGACGCATTTGTACTTCACGACTGGTATCTTTCCTCCAACCCAGCCTTCCAAGGGAAGTTTCTCGAACTTGTATCCTTCTGGGCAGCGACAAAACATCCATGCCAACCGAATTTCATCGTAAAAGTAGGGCGAATCGCTCCCTTTTATTGGGGACCAGCCAGCGATCAGTACGCTGTGGTTCCCACGGCAGATATGAGCAGTTAGTTCTTCCAATTCTTGGCAGAAGTGCAGCTTGAATCTTGGTTCTGGCTGGATTTCTTTTGATGGAGAATATAAGGGGCATTCTGCTCCGCCGCCGCACTGACAGAGATCGTTGTGCGTCTGTGGGTCGGTGGGCGCCGTGTCGTTGCCTGGAATGGAAAAGTTGTTCGTGCAGGAGTCCCTGCATAGACGCGCTCCGATTCGGCGCAAGCAATTTCCTTACCTTCCACAATCCATTGGGTGAGGGCGCAAGCTTCAAAAGAAAGGCACTGGTTGTGACCGCGCTCAGTAGAGTATCCATAAATCGAAAGTACAAGCAAAACCAAATAGGTGGTTTGTGGCATGGCTATCTTTGCTTCGAACGAATACTAGCGGAAGGTTTAGTGCAATACGTGTTTGCCATGCTCTTACGCGGGCATATCACCTTCCTTTCTCGCGCCTAATTGCGGTAAACAAATGGTTTTTCGCGACGGCAAATATGCAATAACACATGATATACCGCACGGACGGTCAGCCTTGCAGTTTATGTGGTAAAGCAGCAGCAGGGCTAAGCTACAACACGAAACCGTAACAAGACCAATGTTATTCAATTGTCTGTCTCTATACAACTGCATCAGGCGTGTTGCGTGGCCAACGCACAGCTTTGCAGCACCCCGAGAAGCAAAACTTTATTCTTTGATGGACGAATAGGCCATGCAACCCAATACGATAAAACCGCCCGTTTCATCACTGACTGACTGTGACGAAGTCATTTCACTAATTGCTGTCTTCTTTGCATTTGTATCGCTTCAGATGAATCGTTTGTGAATCCTTGCCTACACCAACATATTTGAAAGACTGCCCGACAGGGCAGCGACAAAAGAAATTCCCAAATCTGATGCGACTGAAGTAGAAACGGCTATTTTCTTCGTCTTTTCTATATCCTCCAATAACCGCCTCGGCTTCGTGATGACATCTTCGTAGAAGCGTTTTGGTGACCGGTTTGCAGAAGTGCAACGTCATTTTGTCATCATGTTTAATTATTAAGGCATTAGAGGTTAAATTGGTGGGACATGGCAAGTTGGACGGGCAACGACACAGCTGTGGACTGGTCCTCTTATAAACACATGGTTCTGCCTCTGAAGCATTTTCTCTAATTTATTCCCAACTATTAAATATTATTTTATGCACTTAGTATGCTCACCTGTATTTATTTATATTATTTTATGCATTATATTTAGTTTGATTTTACCACTAGTGTTTCCTAAATTTATTTCACATCTTATTTTATTCAATTTGTCCATTTGTTTTTTCGCCGCGCCTCAGCGCGGCGAGGTGTATATATACGGATGACAATGTCTGTCTGTCTGTGTGTGTGTGTGTCCGTCCGTCCGTGGCACCGAAGTAAGATATGTGGCATATGTGGTCAAGTAGAGTCAAGGTCGCTGAGTGCGGATCCGATGTCCGTTTCTGTTGCTAATTTCGCATTTTCGAGATATTCACAATTAAAATTCAAAAATGTCGAAAATCGACTTTTTCACCTGATGAGCTAACCACGAAATTTCTTCAGAAATGGAAAGAGCACGGAGCGCTGATAACATGTAACCCAAAAGAAATTTTTTGTCAATGTGGAATTTGATAGAAATACGCAATTGTTTGTCAAAATTTCATAAATTGACAAAAATAGAACGTCATTTATTGACGAATGTGAATGCAGAAACTGAAACGCCGCGAGCCAATAAGAATTTGTGACATAGTTTTTCAGTTTTGAAAAATTGCAATTTGGAGATATTTACAATTAAAATATGAAAATGTCAAAAATTGTCTTTTTCGCGTGATGAGCTAGCGGCGAAATTTCTTCAGAAGTGGAAAGAGCATAGGCCGTGGACAATTTGTAACACAAAAGAAATTTTTTTTCAAATGTGGAATCTCATAGAAATACGCAATCATTTGTCAAAATTTTTTAAATTGACAAAAATAGAACGTCATTTATTGACGAATGTGAATGCAGAAATTGAAAGGTCGTAAGCTAATAAGCATTTGTAACATGGCTCTACATTTTTGAAATATTGCAATTTAGAGATATTTTCAATAAAAAATGTAAAAATGTCGAAAATCGACTCTGTCGCCTGATGGACTAGCGGCGAATCTATAAATTGACAAAAGCGTCATAACGCGAAATACGCAACCAAACGGAATTCCTGGTAGAGAACGACTGCACCAAACAGTTGGCAAGTTTTTTGTTCGATGTGCCGTATTCCCACAGGTACAAAACTTCAGATCAACGGCGTCGTATCATGCCGATACCATATAGCGAACGCTGCGATATCACTGAGCTTTAGATCAGTTGTACAGACAACCGTATCGTGGTAATAGCTGCATTCTAAAAGTGGTACCTGTTAAAGTAACTCACCGAATTGCCCAACTCACCGTGAGTTGCGGTGAGTTGCGGTGAGTTGGTGCAAAACGGACTAGTTTTGACCATTTTTACTAGTCCGTCAAAAAACGGACTAGTCTAAATGTATTTTGGACTAGTCCGTTATTTCTAATTTTTGGTGTCTGTTTTTGGAGCACTCCAAATTGCCACCTAAAATGACAAAATTACCTGTCCATGTGAAATTGACGAACTAGTTTGTCAATTTTGGCGAACTAGTTTGTCAATTTGTTGTCGAACTAGTCCGTCAACGCCTACATGGTACTAACATTTCTCAATTTGGTGATATCTGTGTGGAGGGTATTGTGTGTAACATCTGGACACTTACTCTGTTTTGAGCGAACTAGTCCGTCAAATCCAGCGAACTAGTCCGTCAAATTCGTTGTTGTGTCCATTGAAGTTTGCGACGGACCCCAACAAGTCTCTTTTAAAAAGCGGAGTGGTTTTGAGCTTTGAAGTTTTACTGAGATTGTAGCAAGGCCCTTTCCGGTTTCGTGCAGCGTCTTTGACTCTCCTCGCGACTACACTTTTTGGAGTGGTCTTGCTACGCAACATTGGTATCGCTCGGGTTTAATTCTTTACACCAAGAAAATCATCTTTTCAGACTAAATTAAAAAAAAAGACACTGGAATCTAACGCAAAACTACAGGTTAATTGTGAGCATGATTTGATGTTGGCTTGCAGTGAGCTCTTCAGCGATTTCAAGACCACCGCTCTGCAACGCACGAGTGCCAAGATATAACAAACCAAAATCTGCAGTTTTCATTGCGTTTTGGTTACTGTTGCCGTCTCATTGACCTTTAGAAACTTTTTGTTGTCGGATTCTTGCTCAGGAGGTCGAGCGCTTCATTTTGATATGCGATTCGACAAGGTTCGATGAAGTTTTGACTTTTCGCGGACATTACTTCGGGATACTGTAGCGCGGAATTTGTAAAACTTGCTATTATTTCGACGTCACAGTTCGCGAGAGTAGTCCGAGGGCTACTCGTCGACGTGTCGAACTCTACCTAGCGACGTCAGACAAGCGAGTTATTAAGCCTGAAGCAAGCGTGTCGTTTCCAGTTTTCGACGCGTTTTGGTTACTGTTGTAGCTCTCTGCTTAAACTTTTGAAACTTTCTGTTGTCGGATTCGTGCTCAGGAGCTCGAGCACTTCACTCTGATATGCGATTTGACTAGCTTCCGTCAACTTTTGTCTTAAAAGGGACCCCACTTTAGGATACTGTAGCGCGCGAGTTTGAAAACTTATTTCAGTTTTGAACACTCAGATGGCGAGAGTAGTCCGAGGGCTACCCGTCGATGTGTCGAACTCAACCCAGCGACGTCACACAAGCGAGTTAGTAAGCCCGAAACAAGCGTGTAGTTTCCAGTTTGCGACGCGTTTTGGTTACTGTAGCTCTCTACTTAAACTTTTGAAACTTTTTATTGTCGGATTCGTGCTCAGGAGCTCGAGCGCTTCACTTTGATATGCGATTTGACTGGATTCGGACAACTTTTGTCTTAAAATGGACCCCACTTTGGGATACTGTAGCGCGCGATTTTGAAAACTTATTTTGGTTTCGACCACTCAGACGGCGAGAGGAGTCCGCAGGCTACTCGACGATGTCTCAAACTCCACCCTACGACGTCGGACGAGCGAGTTATTAAGCCCGAAGCGAGCGTGACGTACGTACGTACGTACGCACGTTACGTACGCACGCACGCACGCACGCAGAGCTCTTGATAGGGTTCGCTCGGCTGAGGCCGAGCGAAAAAATGGCATTTCGACTGGTGAAAAACAGGTAGCGGATTAGTCCATATGGCACAGTCGCGCAGACAGACTAAACCAAATGGCAAGCCGATTATTGAACGGACTAGTCAAAACGAGATTTTTCCCAAAAAAATTTCGAGAGTAGTCCAAAAAACACCCAACTCACCGCAACTCACGGTGAGTTGGCCCGCCCATATATGGGCGGTGAGTTACTTTAACAGGTACACGTTTTCAAGATACCTTCTCTAGATACGGCTAATTATGCGAATGAAACTCACTATACTCTTCACCAAGATTTGACAGACACAAAGTATAGGTTGAACTTTTTACACACACAGCTTGTTATGGATTTGTTCTAAATTTCGTTAAGTTAAGTATATGGGTGTAGTGTAGTTCAAGCGAAGCAACAGGACATAATGGTAATGGCCAATGGGTCTCTTAGTCGCGAGAAGGCACAGAAGAGATGAGCAGGAGAAGAGAATTGTGAAAGGACAGGTGTAAAGGTAAGAGGACGGACATAGGTGCGATTGGGGGGGGGGGAGGGGTTATACTACCCCCCCTACCAAAGGCCAACAAGAACGAGATTCTTGTTAATCTGACCCACCCCCAAGCCGAGATTCCAGCTACCCTCCCCTTTAACAAGCTGTTTTAAAAAAGTTGAGTTGTTTTAGTAATACAGAGTGGTTTGTGAGTGTTTTAAAGTGGAAGAGTAAAAGAGTGCGCTACTTCTGACACGCTTCTTTCTGAGAGGTTCTTGCAGGGCAACATTGGGATCGCCCGGGATTATTTTTTTAGCAAGACACACGCATTTCTGAGCGGTTGTTGCAGGGCAACATTGGGATCGCCCGGGATTAATTATTTTTGCAGACAAAGTTGTTCGTAAGACAGGGGTTAAAAAAACAAAAGTATTTCTTTAAGAATGACCGTTCAACAACTGCCTCAACGTACGCTTTCAAACGGTCGAACGAATGCCGCTCTACAAGGTAAGACGAGCGAGTTAGGGCCCATTTGCTGTTTGAACCTTTGGGTTACTGTAGTTCGCGATATTCAAACGTTTGAGTTTCGACCAATAGAAGAACAAATGGTCAGTGAGTCAAGAGCTATCCAGCAACGCAAGATCGTCTCTCTACGACGCACGCTGAGCGAGTTAGAGCGACTCCTATGCTAAAAACGCAAGAATGTCGCTTTTCGTGGTGCGTGTTTGCGTAACTAACAAAATTTTTAATGCCAAACGAAAGAGCACGTCGAGACCTTTTAGTTGACCTATCGCACGCCGCTCTACGACGTAAGACGAGCGTGTTAGAGCCGTTTTGCGTGTTGGACTTTCGGGTTACTGTAGCGCGCGCAATTCAAACTTTTGAATTTCGACTTCTCTTAACGGAATTGTCAGTGTGCCGAAACCTATTCAACGAACTCAAGATCGTCTCTCTATAAGACGAGCGAGTTAGTTAAGTTTTGCGTTTTAAACCTTTGGGTTACTGTAGCTCCCGAAATTCAAACTTTTGAGTTTTGACCAATAGAAGAACAAATGATCAGTGAGTCGAGAGCTATCCAACCAACCCAAGATCGTCTCCGTACGACGCACGCTGAGCGAGTTAGAGCGATTTCTGCGTTAAAAACGCGAGAATGTCGCTTTTCGTGTTGCGTGTTTGCGTAATTGACAAAAGTTTTAATGCCAAACGAAAGAACACGTCGAGACCTTTTAGTTGACCTATCGCACGCCGCTCTACGACGTAAGACGAGCGAGTAATAGCCGTTTTCAGTTTGAACCTTCGGGTTACTGTAGCGCGCGCAATTCAAACTTTTGAACGCCGATTTCTCGAGGCACATTACCAGTAAGTCGAGACCTTTCCGTAGAGCCCAAGATCGCCTTCCTACGACTTACCGACGCCGAGATCTGAGAGCGTGACGAACGGACGGACGCACGGACGGACGGACGCACGCACGCACGATAAGCTCTCGTAGGGGTTCGCCCGGCTGAGGCCGGGCGGAAAAAATCAGGAAATTTCTCAACAAGTCTCTTATAAAAAGTGGAGTTGTTTTGAGCTTTGAATTTTTACTGAGATTGTAGCAAGGCCCTTTCCGGTTTCATGTAGCGTCTCGACTCTCCTCGCGACTACACTTTTTTCGCCGCGCCTCAGCGCGGCGATGTGTATATATACAGATGACGATGTGTAGTCCGCGAACTTTTTTGTCCAGCGGAAGTAAAACACGTGACAGATGGCGTCAGGTAGAGTCGATGTCGCCGATTACGGATCCGATGAGATTTGCTGTTGCTAATTTCAAAATGAGTGTGGGTGTAACGTTTGAAGTTTGAAATTTTTCGACAAATTATCTCTATTTGCAATGTTACGGTGCTTACGGGGCATATCACGTGCTAAAGCACCGTAGTCTGCTGAATAGACGCCAACTGAGAGTATAAGAGCGCCGTTTTGAGAAACGCTGCGATGCGACAGCATGGCGTAGGCGGGAAAGCCGCCGGATCGCGCGCAAAAACGTGCGAGCCGACCGAGGTTCGATCCTCGTCGACCCTTTTGCTGTTTTGCTGCGCTTTATTCTGCTTTTGTCATTTACGTTTTGACGCCGAATAGCCAAACCACCATCGGTGTAGCGCCTTCTGCTTTCGCCACGTCAGCAAAATTGTTTACATAACCTTAAATCTCTGTGTTCAATGCTACCGGTAGCGAGTTTCGTTGAAGACTATACCTACGCTCACACCACCACCCCGTCGATTGGCATCTTGTCACACGATGGCGTCGATAACACCCAGCGAAGTGTTGGCGCCCGTTTGCGTTGCTGAGTCATCGTCGTAGTCGCGTCCAGTTGCTCCAAAAGTGGGCCAAGTTGTTTACCGAGCCACAAAGCGCTGACAGTTGTGTTGACGTTGAGACGCTAGCAAGTTTCCATCTTTGGCAAGTTTTTTTGTTGGATGTGAGGATTTCACACAGCTAGAAGCTTTAGATCAACGGCGTCGTATCATGCCGATAACATATTGCGAACGCGGCGATATCACTGATCACTTAGATCAGCTGTACAGACAACCGTATCGTGGTAATAGCTGCACTTGGTTTATAGCAGACTTTCTCAAGCTAATTTTCTCCAGATGCGGCTAATGATGTGTATTAAGTTCACTATACTGTTCACCAAGATGTGACAGACACAAAGTATAGGTTGAACTTTTTACACACACAGCTTGTTTGGAGTGGTCTTACTACGCAACATTGGTATCGCTCGGGTTTAATTCTTTACACCAAGAAAATTATCTTTCCAGACTGAAACTTTAAAAAGACACCTCTCGAATCTAACGCAAAACTACAGAGTAATTCTGAGTTTGATTTGATGTTGGCTTGCAGTGAGCTCTTCAACGATGTCAAGACCGTCGCTCTGCAACGCACGAGTGCCAAGATACAACACAACCAAATTACCAATTTCTGACGCGTTTGGTTACTGTAGCTCTTTATTTAAATCTTTGAGACTATTTGCTGTCAGATTCGTGCTCAGCAGCTCGAGCGCTTCAATTTCATATGCGACTTCTGCTAGGTTCCATGAAGTTTTGACTTTTCGTGGATCCCACTTTGGGATACTGTAGAGCGCCATTTTGAAAACGTTTTATAGTGTTTACCACTAAGGTGACGAGAGGAGTCCGCACGCTACCCGACAATGTCCCAAACTCCATCCTACGACGTCAGAGGAGCGAGTTATAAAGCCCACGACTATGCCAAAATCATCACTTGCCGACGCGTTATTGTTACTGTAGCGCTGTATTTAAACTTTTGAAACTGTTCGTTGTCGGACTCTTGCTCAGGAGCTCGAGCGCTTCATTTTGATATGCGATTGGACTAGGTTCGGACAACTTTTGTCCTAAAGTGGACCCTACTTTGGGATACTGTAGCGCGCGATTTCGAAAACTTATTTTAATTTCGACTACTCAGGTGGCTAGAGGAGTCCGCAGGCTACACGACGATGTCTCAAACTCCACCCTACGACGTTCGACGAGCGAGTTATTAAGCTCGAAGCGAGCGTAACGTACGAACGTGTACGTACACGTACGCAAGAACGTACGCACGCACGCACGCACGCACGCACGCACGCACGCCGAGCTCTTGATAGGGTTCGCTCGGCTGCGGCCGAGCGAAACAAGTCTCTTTTAACAAGCTTAGAGTAAAACTGGGTACCCGATGATGGTTGATTGGCATTGTATAGTGTCTCGTGCATTTGAGGAGTATATTCCATAGAGTGTCAGAATAGTAAGTTGAGGATTTCTTCGGGGAGTATCGCCGCAGTTACCTCGAGTTTCCAGACAAATTTTGTGCCATTTTTGGGCAATCGATGCCTGTAAGGCGCATTGGTGGGTACTGATCCATAAATGGATCAGGAATGTTCGCCGCAGGTTCACTTTGAAATAAAGAGGGCCTAAATGGGACGACGCCCTTCTCTTTTGGGTCACAAATTCGGACGGTTACGGTACCGGCAGAACCGCACAGTGAACAGAATTGCCGCGTTTCGTCTTCGATTGAATAGGTGGCAAAAACATACGTTGCCGGACACATCCATGGAAAAATATTGCCAAGTTTTAGCCATTTGATTTGCCGAAATCTGCCATGTTTGAAAAAACCTTGAAAATATCCCTAATTTCGTGAATTCTAAAATCTGAAACTGCTGTATAATTACTTGACATACTACGCCCCATTCATCCACGCAAAGATATTTTGAATTTTAAGTTCTTTGAAATTGTCGAAATTTGGCAATTTTGAGAAAAACCTTGAAAATATCCCTAAACTCGTTAATTATAAAACATAGAACTATTTACAAAATAGTTGGCAGACTATGCCCGACACAACCATGCAAAGACATTCTGAAATTTAAGCTATTCGAAATTGTCGAAATTCGGAAATTTTAGCAATACCCTTGAAAATATACCTAATTTAGCTAATTAGAAAATCTGAAACTATTTGCTAAATACTTGGCTGACTATGCTCGATACATCCGTGCAAAGAAGTTTTAAAATTTAAGCTGTTTGAATTTGTCGAAATTTGGGAATTTTGACAAAACCATTGAAAATAACCATAATTTCGTTAATTATAAAATCTGAAACTATTTGATAAATACTTGGTAGACTATGCTCGATACACCCGTGCAAAGA
This sequence comes from Linhomoeus sp. GSCO2_2, assembly GCA_030248115.1. NCBI lineage: Eukaryota > Metazoa > Nematoda > Chromadorea > Monhysterida > Linhomoeidae > Linhomoeus > Linhomoeus sp. GSCO2_2. Next base: position 36,360 of record JASAMZ010008671.1, on the reverse strand, counting down.
AGTTATGAAATTTAAGCTGTTTGAATTTGTCGAAATTTGGGAATTTTGACAAAACCCTTGAAAATATCCCTAATTTCGTTGATTATAAAATCTGAAACTTTGATAAATACTTGGCAGACTATGCTCGATACATCCGTGCGAAGAAGTTTTGAAATTTAAGGTGTTTGAATATGTCTAAATTTGGCAATTTTGACAAAACCCTTGAAAATATCCCTAATTTCGTTAATTATAAAATCTGAAACTATTTGATAAATACTTGGCAGACGATGCTCGACACATCCGCGAAAAGAAATTTTGAAATTTAAGCTGTTTGAAATTGTCGAAATTTGGGAATTTTGATAAAAACCTTGAAAATATCCCTAATTTCGTTAATTATATTCGCTGAAACGATTTGCTAAATACTTGGCAGATTATGCTCGATACATCCGTGCAAAGAAGTTTTGAAATTTAAGCTGTTTGAACTTGTCGAAATTTGGGAATTTTGACAAAAACCTTGAAAATATCCCTAATTTCGTAAATTCCAAAATCCGAAACTATGTCACAAATTCATCGCGTAGTATGCCCTTTCCATTTCAGCAAAAACTTTGCCGATACGACTTGTAAATAAAAGTGTCATTTTTGACATTTTTATATTTCAATTGTAAATATCTCGAAATAGGGAAATTAGCAACAGAAACGGACATCGACACGTTACTCAGCGCATTCGACTCCATTGGGTGGCACTAACCGCCATGTCTAGTTTTGTGACACAGACAGAAACACAGAAACACGAACGGACAATAGCGTCCGTATATATGTCACAGGCGATGGCCGTCTTCAGGCGATGCCCGTCTAGACGGCCATCGCCTGATGCGTCAGTCAATGCCCGTCTAGACGGCCATCGCCTGGTCGATCAGGCCGCGGCCGTCTAGACGGCAATCGCCCGATGCGTCAGGCGATGGCCGTCTTTTCGTTCTCTGTTAAAGTTTCCGACACAGCATATCCCTTTGAAATCAGGCTATGCTTAGGCTCGCCCTGCGCCCACAGTGCACAAGAGTCAGTCGGCGTCGCAGTCTGGCGGGTCGAAGCTTAGGCTTAACGCGACCGGTGACCGATTTCAGGGCGCGCGGAGCGCGCCCTGAAGTTGGTGGTCGCGCTAAGCCTCAGCTGAGACCCGACAGGCGCGACGCCGGCCGAGTTTTAGTGCAAACACCAAGTGGAATAAAAACTCCTCCATCCACTTCACCTCCTGCTCAGGCCGGTCGTGCCCCTTCTCTCTGCCAGCGCTTACGACAGCTTTCACTTTGAAGACGCCGATTGACTGGTCCATCAGGCGATGGCCGTCTTTTCGAGCAGAAGACGGCTATCGCCTGGCGCACCAGGCGATGGCCGTCTTTTCCCAAGGAAGACGGGGATTGACTGACGCATCAGGCGATGGCCGTCTAGACGGGCATCGCCTGAAGACGGGCATTGACTGCAACATATATACTCGCCGCGCTGGGGCGCGGCGAAAAAAGCTAAGTGATTTAAGCTTTGAATTTTTACTGAGATTGTAGCAAGGCCCTTTCCGGTTTCGTGCAGCGTCTTTGACTCTCCTCGCGACTACACTTTTTGGAGTGGTCTTGCTACTCAACGTTGGTATCGCTCGGGTTTAATTCTTTACACCAAGAAAATCATCTTTTCAAACTAAATTTCAAAAAAAGACACTGGAATCTATCGCAAAACAACAGGTTAATTGTGAGCATGATTAGTCCGTAGTCCGAGGGCTACCCGTCGATGTGTCGAACTCAACCCAGCGACGTCAGATAAGCGAGTTATTAAGCCCGAAGCAAGCGTGTCGTTTCTAGCGCGTTTTGGTTACTGCAGCGCTCTGTTTAAACTTTTAACACTTTTTGTTGTCGGATTCGTGCTCAGGAGCTCGAGCGCTTCACTTTGATATGCGATTTGACTAACTTCGGTCAACTTTCGTCTTAAAACGGACCCCACTTTGGGATACTGTAGCGCACGAGTTTTAAAACTTAGTTCAGTTTTGAACACTCAGATGGCGAGAGTAGTCCGAGGGCTACCCGTCGATGTGTCGACCTCAACCCGGCGACGTCAGACAAGCGAGTTATTAAGCCCGAAGCAAGCGTGTCGTTTCCAGTTTTCGACGCGTTTTGGTTACTGTAGCTCTCTGTTTAAACTTTTGAAACTTTTTGTTGTCGGATTCGTGCTCAGGAGCTCGAGCGCTTCACTTTGATATGCGATTTGACTAGCTTTGGTCAACTTTTGTTTTAAAATGGACCCCACTTTGGGATACTGTAGCGCGCGAGTTTGAAAACTTATTTCAGTTTTGAACGCTCAGATGGCGAGAGGAGTCCGCAGGCTACATGACGATGTCTCAAACTCCATCCTACGACGTCGGACGAGCGAGTTATTAAGCCCGAAGCGAGCGTGTCGTTTCCAGTTTTCGACGCGTTTTGGTTACTGTAGCTCTCTGTTTAAACTTTTGAAACTTTTTGTTGTCGGATTCGTGCTCAGGAGCTCGAGCGCTTCACTTTGATATGCGATTTGACTAGCTTCGGTCAACTTTTGTCTTAAAATGGACCCCACTTTGGGATACTGTAGCGCGCGAGTTTGAAAACTTATTTCAGTTTTGAACGCTCAGATGGCGAGAGGAGTCCGCAGGCTACATGACGATGTCTCAAACTCCATCCTACGACGTCGGACGAGCGAGTTATTAAGCCCGAAGCGAGCGTGACGTACGTACGTACGCACGCACGCACGTACGTACGCACGCACGCCGAGCTCTTGATAGGGTTCGCTTGCCAAAGGTTTGGTGCGGTTGTTCTTCATCGTGAATACCTTTCGGCGTACGACACTTCTATTTCGACACATTCATCAATAAACAGCTGTTTTGGCCATTAGACGAAAATAACGATTTTGGAACTTTTGTTTTAATTCAAAATATCTCAAAATTGCAATGTCGCACATCTTATTGGCATACGGCCTCATCATTTCTGCTTTCACATTCGTCATTTAATTACGTTCTACTGTTTTTTGGAATTCGGACAAATAATCGCATATTTCTATCAAAATCCACATTCGCAAATGAAATACCTATTTTCTTTGTATTACAAATTATTCTCTGTCTAATTATGTGTTTGGTTTGGAATGTGTGTTTGGTACATGTCATTAGTACAATTTCTGTACATTTGGTGACTGGAAGAGGGGTTGAATTAATAAGCCCTCCCCCTCGAATAAGCCCCCACCCTCGAAAAGTACCCCCTCCTAGAAGGAGGTTGAAAAAATAAGCCCCCGGGGGCTTATTAGAGTATTTACGGTAAGCCCGAAGCGAGCGTGACGTACGCACGCACGTACTCACGTACGTACGCAATTACGCACGCACGCACGCCGAGCTCTTGATAGGGTTCCAAAATGTGCGTTTTTTTCGCCGCGCCTCAGCGCGGCGAGGTGTATATATACGGATGACAATGTCTGTGTGTCTGTCCGTCGCACAAAAGTAAGATATGTGGCATATGTGGTCAAGTAGAGTCAAGGTCGCTGAGTACGGATCCGATGTCCGTTTCTGTTGCTAATTTCGCATTTTCGAGTTATTTACAATTAAAATATGAAAATGCCGAAAATCGACTTTTTTGCCTGATGTGCTAGCTGCAAAATTTCTTCAGGAATGGAAAGAGCATAGACCGCGGATAATTTGTAACACAAAAGAAATTTTTTGCAAATGTGGAATTTAGTAGAAATACGCGATTATTTGTCAAAATTTCGTAAATTGACAAAATAGAACGTCATTTATTGACGAATGTGAATGCAGAAATGGTAAGGCCGTATGTCAATAAGAATTTGTGACATAGTTTTGCAGTTTTAATAAATTGCAATTTTGAGATATTTTCGATTAAAATACGAATATGTCGAAAATCGACTTTTTCGTCTGATGAGCTAGAGGTGAAATTTCTTCAGAAATGGCAAGGACATAGCCCACGGATAATTTGTAACACAAAATAAAATTTTTGCAAATGCAGAATTCGGTAAAATTCGCGATTATATGTCAAAATTTCATAAATCGACAAAAATAGAACGTCGTTTTTTGACGAATTTGCACGCAGACATGGTAAGACCGTATGCCAATAAGAATTTGTGACATAGTTTTACTGTTTTAATAAATTCCAATTTCGAGATATTTAGAATTAAAATCTAAGAAAAACTCAAAATCGACATTTTCGTCTGATAGCCAGAACAGCTGTTTATTGATGAATGTGCACTCGGAAACAAAAATGCGTACGCTGAAAACAGGAATTCGCTCGCACCAATCTTTTGGCAAGTTTTTTTGTTGGATGTGACGTTTTCACACAGGTAGGAAACATCAGATAAACGGCGTCGTATCATGCCGATAACATATAGCGAACGCGGCGATATCACTGAGCTTCAGATCAGCTGTACAGACAACCGTATCGTGGGGATAGGTGCACTTGGCATTAAGGTACACATTCTCAAGACACTTTCTCCAGATGCGGCTAACGATGTGTACAATGTTCACTATACTGTTCACCAGAATTTGACAGGCACAAAGCATAGGTTGAACTTTTTACACACACAGCTTGTTCGCCGCGCCTCAGCGCGGCGAGGTGTATATGTCACAGGCGATGGCCGTCTTCAGGCGATAGCCGTCTAGACGGCTATCGCCTGGTCGATCAGGCCGCGGCCGTCTAGACGGCAATCGCCTGATGCGTCAGGCCCCGGCCGTCTAGACGGCAATCGCCTGATGCGTCAGGCGATGGCCGTCTTTTCTTTCTCTGTATTAGATTCGGACACAGTATATTCCTTCCAGTTCAGGCTATGCTTAGGCTCGCCCTGCGCCCACAGTTCACAAGAGTCAGTTGGCGTCGCAGTCTGGCGGGTCGAAGCTTAGGCTTAACGCGACCGGTGACCGACTTCAGGGCGCGCGGAGCGCGCCCTGAAGTTGGTGGTCGCGCTAAGCCTCAGTTGAGACCCGTCAGGCGCGACGCCGGCCGAGTTTTAGTGCAAACTGTAAGTGGGGTGCACACTCCTCCATTTACTTCACCTCCTGCTCAGGCCTGCTGTGCCCCTTCCCTGCTTGCGCTGGCGACAGCTTTCATTTTGAAGACGGCTGTTGACTGGTCCATCAGGCGATAGCCGTCTTTTCGAGCAGAAGACGGCCATCGCCTGACGCACCAGGCGATGGCCGTCTTTTCCCCGAGAAGACGGCCGCGGCCTGATCGACCAGGCGATAGCCGTCTAGACGGCAATCGCCTGAAGACGGCTACTGACTGCAACATATATATACGGATGACAATGTGTGTCTGTCTGTCTGTCTGTCTGTCTGTCTGTGTGTGTTTCCGTCGCACCGAAGTAAAACATATGGCATATGTGGTCAAGTAGAGTCGAGGTCGCTGAGTACGGATCCGATGTCCGTTTCTGTTGCTAATTTCGCATTTTCGAGATATTCACAATTGAAATTCAAAAATGTCAAAAATCGACCTTTTCATCCGATGAGCTAGCGACGAAATTTCTTCAGAAATGGAAAGAGCATAGACCGCGGATAATTTGTAACACAAAAGAAATTTTTGTAAATGTGTAATTTAATAGAAATACATAATTGTTTGTCAAAATATCAGAAATTGACAAAAATAGAACGTCATTTATTGACGAAATTGAATGCAGAAATGGTAAGGCCGAATGTCAACAAGAATTTGTGACATAGCTTTACAGTTGTAATAAATTGCAATTTCGAGATATTTAGAATTATAATTTAAATATTTCAAATTCGACATTTTCGTCTGATGGGCTGGCGGCAAAATTTCTTCAGAAATGGAAAGGGCATAGACAGCTTATAATCTGTAGCGCAAAAGAAATTTTTGCAAATGTAAATTTGTTAGAAATACGCGATTATTTGTCAAAATTCATTAAAACGACAAAAATAGAATGTCATTTATTGACGAATTTGAACGCAGAAATGGTAAAGCTGTATCCCACCAACCAGCACGGGGGTCTGCCAGACCCCCGGGTTTTAAGATGGCCCAATTTTTCGGGAAAAAAATGATTGTCCCACAAAAAAATTTAGAAAAACAAGATGGCCATTCAATGGGTCGATCCAGAAGATGACCCTTTTTTAATTTTTTTTTTGTGCCACGAAATGAGCATCATTGTTGCTAATGGAAAGTCTGTCATCGTTTGGGTATCAATCTGTTCAACGTGTTAAGGTCCCGCCGATAATTGAGTATCATTCACCATGGAAAGCCACGAAGAGGTCACCACGAACCATGAGAAATCAGCGAGTAGAATGACGAATGTGAGCAGTCAAACATATTTGGAAACGCAATCCAGAGTGTGCCATAGCTCCATGCATGACAAAATATTATCTCCGTGGGCGTTATAGTGAAGGAAAACTCCACACACGCGACAGAAATGAGTTGTTATCAGTTTGGCACCGGGGTGCATCACACATCTTTTCCTATCCTTATAGGGGACGTGCATACCAAAGTGCCCTAACTGCCAATTCATTCTGATGGAGAAAAGCTGCTGCCTGTTGTGAATGGGCAGGATGAAGGAAAGGTCCTGTTGAATGGCAATGTGCCTGAGCCGCGGCTCGTCTAGCACGCAGAGAAACTGCTGTAGTTGAGACACAACCATGGGTTTTGCATCGACGTTCTTGAAATCTGGTCTGCACCATTGGAGAAATCTGGAGAACATTGAGTCTGTGCACGACTACATCAGCCAGGCCAATGACTGGTTCGACCTCATCGACAAAGGCCATGATTTCTTTTGTCTCGTCAGGTCGCGCACCCACCAGTTTCAATGAAAGATTCTACTCTTCAACATTTATGCCCAACTTTCAGCCCACTTGCTGCTCCCATCAAGGTCTACCTGAAGCTGCTACAGCGTTGGGTTGGTGCCTTCCTCTGGCTGGTGCGCATCTGCTTGGAGCCCCAACATCGACCCACTTCACCTTTAATTCATTGGGATGGACGGCAGATATTCTACCACTACTGCGCCTTTGGCTATCACAACTGCTTCAACATCCCTCACCAGACCGTCCACATCAATTGCAACAACACTCTGAAGATGCCTGCCTTCCTCTGCTGAAATACTGGCAATTTCGTGAAATCTAGGACTGCTGATGAGTAACCCGCATTGATGCCCATTTAACTGTTGAAGTTACGTTGTTCGAGATTGTGGGACAATCATTTATTTTCGCGTTTTATGATGGCCCAATTAGTGTGCAAAATATTTCGGCGAATTCTTGCCGCATCATTCTTGGTCCCACAGTCATAGGGCCATCTTGAAAAATCTTTGCTACTCTTTTTTGAGTGCTATTTTATGGGGTATGCCAATAATAATTTGTGACATAGTTTTACACTTTCAATAAATTGCAATTCTGAGATATTTAAAATTTAAAAAAAGAATCCAAAATCGACATTTTCGTCTAATGGCCAAAACAGCTGTTTGTTGATGAATGTGTACGCGGAATTAGAAATGCTGTACGCCAAGCCAAAAGGAATTTGCTATGACGAACAACTGCGCCAAACTTTTGGCAAGTTTTTTTGTTCGATGTGACGTTTTCACACAGGTAGGAAACATCAGATAAACGGCGTCGTATCATGCCGATAACATATAGCGAACGCGGCGAGATCACTGAGCTTCATATCAGCTGTACAGACAACCGTATCGTGGGGACAGCTGCACTTGGTATTAAGGTACACATTCTCAAGACACTTTCTCCAGATGCGGCTAACGATGTGTACAAAGTTCACCATACTGTTCACCAAAATTTGACAGACACAAAGTATGTATAGGTTGAACTATTTACACACACAGCTTGTTTCGCCGCCCCCCAGGGCGGCGAGTATATATGTTGCAGTCAGTAGCCGTCTTCAGGCGATTGCCGTCTAGACGGCTATCGCCTGGTCCATCAGGCCGCGGCCGTCTTCTCGGGGAAAAGACGGCCATCGCCTGGTGCGTCAGGCGATGGCCGTCTTCTGCTTGAAAAGACGGCTATCGCCTGATGGACCAGTCAACAGCCGTCTTCAAATGAAAGCTGTCGCCAGCGCTAGCAGGGAAGGGGCACAGCAGGCCTGAGCAGGAGGTATAGTAAATGGAGGAGTGTTTATTCCACTTACAGTTTGCACTAAAACTCGGCCGGCGTCGCGCCTGGCGGGTCTCAGCTGAGGCTTAGCGCGACCACCAACTTCAGGGCGCGCTCCGCGCGCCCTGAAATCGGTCACCGGTCGCGTTAAGCCTAAGCTTCGACCCGCCAGACTGCGACGCCGACTGACTCTTGTGAACTGTGGGCGCAGGGCGAGTCTAAGCATAGCCTGAACTGGAAGGAATATACTGTGTCGAAAACTAATACAGAGAAAGACCAGGCAAGTCGTCCGGGGGACGCAGTATACTCCACAAATTTGAACTCCTATGCACGGTGACTCCTCTCCTGTTGTGGCCTCCTAACACTCCCAATCGCAAAAGTAACGCCGAATTCGTCATCTGCATCTCAAAATACCCCAGAATCGACATACAACACCCCTAACTTCCTATGGACTCTCAGATCCAAAATTCTGCACTTGGGGTACGGTAGCACGCAGATTGGTCACAGGTGCGACAAAAGTACATCTAAACGCTAAACGAATGCCAAATTCGTAATCAGCACCCCCGAAAACCCCGAAATCGAGTATAATATCGCGAAAGTCGACCCGACACCCAATATTCAAATGGACGCGGCAGAGTTACTGTAGCTCTGCAAATTTGCCAAAAACACTTTTCTGGACCAGATTTCAACGTAGAATCGTTTGAAACCACTGTTGAACCGATTCGGCAACGCATTCGAGCGCTACAGACGCTGAAACGCGAAAAGCGCAATTTTTGACCCCGGAGTCAAAAAAGTTCCACCAAGATAACTTTTTTGTGTCTCAACCGATTTTCTCCGTTCATGGCTCATTCGATAGAGGACATCTGGGAAGGAGCACCAAAAGCGGTCTCGCGGCTCTAGCTGCTACCTATCGTGCACAGCAAACCGTCAAAATCGGAAAGTAGCGAAAAATCGCGAATTTTTCAAATTTGGCGCCAAAATGGGTCCCGCAGCGATCCAATTCTTTTTTTCCGTGTTCGGCACTATCGAGGGCTACAACATATCAAAAGATAGTATATACCATTATATGCAACTTTTTCGAGTTCTACCTTGTTTAACCCATTTTTCAGTACTTTGAGAATTTAAATTTTTGAATTTCCCGCCAACGGGCTCCCGGAGCGTGACCCCGTTTGGTGTCCACCCTGCCCACTTACTAGGCCTACCCAACGCAAAAGACCGTTTGCAAATCGGCCGCTTCACGCGCGAGCTACATCCGTTGCAATTTTCTGCGTTTCGCGCACAAACGCTATACTCCACACTTTTTTGTGGAGTATAACAAGCTGTGTGTGTAAAAAGTTCAACCTATACAATGTGTCTGCCAAACCTTGGTGAACAGTATAGTGAACTTTACACACACCATTAGCTGTATCTAGAGAAGGTATCTTGAGAACGTGTGCTGCAAACCAAGTGCAGCTATTCACACGATACGGTTATCTGTACAGCTGATCTAAAGCTCAGTGATATCGCCGCGTTCGCTATATGTTATCGGCATGATACGACGCCGTTCATCTAAAGCTTTATACCTGCGTGAATACGCCACATCGAACAAAAAAACTTGCCAAATGTTGGTGCAGTCGTTCTCTACCAGGAATTCCGTTTGATTTGTACGTATTTCTGCGTTGACATTCATCAATGAACAACAGTCTTGGCAATTATGGAATTTTGGCATTTCTATCGAAATTTTGAAAATTTCTATCAAAGTGAACGTTAGCAAGAATTTTCTCTTGTTATACTAATTATCCGTTGTCTATGCGCTTGCCATTTCTGAAGAAATTTCGTCGCTAGCTCATCAGGCGAAAAAAAACGATTTTTGACATTTTCGTATTTTAATTGTAAATATCCCTAATTTGCGATTGTTCGAAACTGTAAAACCATGTCACAAATTTTTATTAGCGTACGACCTATCCATGTCTGCATTCATATTCGTCAATAAATGACGTTCTATTTGTGTCAATTTATGGAAATTTGAAAAATAATCGCGTATTTCTCTTAAATTCCACATTTGCAAAAAATTTCCTTTGTGTTACAAATGATCCGCTGTCTATGCTCTTTCCATTTCTGAAGAAATTTCGTCGCTAGCTAATCCCGTGAAAAAGTCGACTTTCGACATTTTCGTATTTTAATTGTAAATATCTCTAAATTGCAATTTTTCAAAACTGTAAAACCATGTCACAAATTCTTATTGGCGTGCGACCTATCCATTTCTGCATTCATATTCTTCAATAAATGACGTTCTATTTGTGTCAATTTATGAAATTTTGATAGATAATCGTGTATTTCTGTTAAATTCCACATTTGCAAAAAAATTCATTTGTGTTACAAATTATCCGCGGTCTATGCTCTTTCCATTTCTGAAGAGATTTCGTCGCTAACTCATCGGGTGAAAAAGTCGATTTTCGACATTTTCGTATTTTAATTGTGAATATCTTGAATATGCGAAATTAGCAACAGGAACGGACACTGGATCCGTACTCAGCGACCTTGACTCTACTTGACCACATATGTCACATATCTTATTTCGATGCGCGGACAGACAGACACACACACATTGTCATCCGTATATATATGTCGTAGGCCAACAGGGGATTCAGCCCAATCCGGGATTGGCCTAGCTATGCCAACACGGGATACCTTGTTGGACTAGCCCATCAAGGGATCGCGCATCACGCGCGCGCCCCGCGCACATCACGAGATCTCATCTGCTCTGCTTGGCGGCGCGTAGTGATGCGGAGGAGCTTCTGTCACGGCGCTTATGCGTGGTGTCGCGAAGTTTGCTAACATGTGTGCTAACATGTGTTCTTATTAGTGATGGCAAATCGGAAACCGGGTAAGTACTTACCCGGTTTTACCCGGTTTCCTGAGTTCGGTAACCTGAGCACTTCTCAGACTCCTCTTCATCCGCGATTAAATGGGCGGTATTTCGGATCACTAAGACTAACCTTGACCTCCCAGCCAGTGTTCCCGAGGCTGTCGTTATCAAGCGTATCGCGCCGTTTTCCGGGTAGGCAACCACTGCAACGTGACAAGCTCTCAAATGAATCACTGGAAGCTTTTCACCGCATTCAGCTATTCCCATATCGCCGCCTCAAAACCCATAACATATTCAGTTATTCACTATTGTATAAGCACACATGTTAGCATACTTCGCGACACCACGCATAAGCGCCGTGACAGCAGCTTCTCCGCATCACTACGCGCCGCCAAGCAGAGCAGATGAGATCTCGTGATGTGCGCGGGGCGCGCGCGTGATGCGCGATCCCTTGATGGGCTAGCCCAACAAGGTATCCCCTGTTGGCCTAGGCCAATCCCGGATTGGGCTGAATCCCCTGTTGGCCTACGACATATACACCTCGCCGCGCTGAGGCGCGGCGAAAAAAGACGGCCATCGCCTGACGCATCAGGCGATTGCCGTCTAGACGGCCGCGGCCTGACGCATCAGGCGATTGCCGTCTAGACGGCCGCGGCCTGATCGACCAGGCGATAGCCGTCTAGACGGCTATCGCCTGAAGACGGCCATCGCCTGTGACATACTGTGACATACTGAGACGCCTGTGACTGTGCATTACTGCGCACCGCCTTGCAGATCAGTGCGGGAGATCTCGTGATGTGCGCCGGGCGCGCGCGTGATGCACGATCCCTTGATGGGCTAGCCCAACAAGGTATCCCCTGTTGGCCTAGGCCAATCCCGGATTGGGCTGAATCCCCTGTTGGCCTACGACATATATACGGACGCTAATGTCCGTTTGTGTGTGTGTGTGTGTGTCCGTCCGTCCGGAACAACTAGACATGACGGTTAGTGCCACCCGATGGAGTCGAATGCGCTGAGTAACGCGCCGTTGTCCGTTTCTGTTGCTAATTTCGCTATTTCGAGATATTTACAATTAAAATATGAAAATGTCAAAAATGACACTTTTATTTACAAGTCGTATCGAGAAAGTTTTTGCTGAAATGGAAAGGGCATAAGACGCGATGAATTTGTGACATGGTTTTTGATTTTGGAATTCACGAAATTAGGGATATTTTCAAGGTTTTTGTCAAAATTCCCAAATTTCGATAAATTCAAACAGCTTAAATTGCAAAACTTCTTTGCACGGATGTATCGAGCATAGTCTGCCAAGTATTTAGCAAATAGTTTCAGCGAATATAATTAACGAAATTTAGGATATTTTTAAGGATTTTGTTAAAATCCACAAATTTCGACAATTTCAAACAGCTTAAATTTCAGAATTTTTTTCACGGATGTGTCAAGCATGGTCTGCCAAGTATTTATCAAGTAGTTTCGGATTTTATAATTAACGAAATTAGGGGTATTTCTAAGGTTTTTTTCAGAATTCCCAAATTTCGACAAATTCAAACAGCTTAAATTTCAAAACTTCTTTGCACGGATGTATCGAGCATAGTCTGCCAAGTATTTAGCAAATAGTTTCAGCAAATATAATTAACGAAATTTAAGATATTTTTTAGGATTTTATTTAGATCCACAAATTTCGACAATTTCAAACAGCTTAAATTTCAAATTTTCTTTTCACGGATCTGTCGAGCATAGTCTGCCAAGTATTTATCAAATAGTTTCAGATTTTATAATTAACGAAATTAGGGATATTTTCAGGGTTTTTGTCAAAATTCCCAAATTATGACAATTTCAAACAGCTTTAATTTCACAATCTCTTTGCGTTGATGCATTGGGCATAGTCTGTCAAGTATTTAGCAACTCGTTCTAAGTTTTATAATTAGCAAATTTTGGGATATTTTCAAGGTGTTTGTCAAAATTCCTAAATTATGACAATTTCAAACAGCTTAAATTTCTCAATGTCTTTGCGTTGATGCATTGGGCATAGTCTGTCAAGTATTTAGCAAAGAGTTTCTGATTTTATAATTAACGAAATTTGGGACATTTTTGTTAAGATCCTCAAATTTCGACAATTCAAAATATCTTAAATTTCAAAATGTCTTTGCATAGTTGTGTCGGGCATAGTCTGCCAAGTATTTAGCAAAAGTTCTAGATATTATAATTAAAGAATTTAGGTATATTTTCAAGGTTTTTGTCGGAATTTCTAAATTTTGACAATTTCAAGCAGCTTTAATTTCAACATATCTTTGTAAGGATGCATCGAGCACTAAACCCAAAAGAATAGGGCGTCGTCCCATTTATACCCTTTTCAATAGGGCGTCGTCCCATTTATACCCTTTTCAATAGGGCGTCGTCTCATTTAGACGCTTTTATTGCACTGTGTGCCTGCGGCGAATCTCTCTGATCCATTTATGGATCAGTTGCCACAATTATAAGCGCCAAGCGTGCCTGCGGCGAATCTTCTGATCCATATGTGGATCAGGTACCACGAACAAATTCCTAGACCAATTGCGGCGATACCCCACCAGATTGTCGACTAAATGTCTAGCAGGACTTCACTATCCAGTGCACATTATCGCGCACACGCTCTCAAGTTTACACTGATGCCAACGTGGTGCCACAGTTTTTAGACAAAGCTTGTTTCGCCCGGCCTCAGCCGGTTGCCTCAGCCGGGCGAACCCTATCAAGAGCTCGGCGTGCGTGCGTATGTACGTACGTGCGTGCGTGCGTACGTACGTGCGTACGCAGGTACGTACGTGCGTCATTCGAACAGCCGACAATTATCGGCTGTGTCACGGCGCATGGAGTGAAGAAGTAGCATCTTTCCCCCCAGGAAATTTGTATGAAAATAAACTGTGCGACGAGACTGAGAGGAATCTTCATAGCGTGTAGTGGTTGTGAACAGGGTGGCCAATAGAAACTTAAACTAGTTTCAGTTTCAGTTTCAGTTACAATCAGCTAACTGAAACTGAAACTGAATCGAGACTGGCACGGACTCCATGAATGAAGCTGAAACTGAAACTCACGGCATAGTTTCACTCATTTGAACGTCCAATTTACCAAATCATGCAGTAGATGATCATAGAACTCCTGCCAAATTTTACCACAAATGTAGACGTTTGTTTAAATTAAGGTATTTATTCAAAGAAACTATCTCAAGCTTAGAAATCGCTTCTAAACCCATTAAGCCCCCAAGAATTGATCTGAGCAATTCGTCAGGACTTTCTGGACATTTGATAACGTAAAATCAGTTTCAGTTACTGAAACTGAAACTCGAGAGGTGGTGTGACTGAAACTGAAATTCAGCCAGTGCAGCACTGAAACTTAAACTAAGATGAGTTTCTATTGGCCACCCTGGTTGTGAATTGCACTCGGTGGCTAGATGGCAAGTCGTTGTGCGCTCACCTACCAGAATTGCGTATGGAAAAGGGACGCAAGTGGTATTTAGATGAGAACAGATCGAAAAAGTCCCCACCGAACAGAATATCAAACAACACTTAACTCCTAGATTGTACATACCGTATATCCTCCGATAAACGCCTTGGGCGCTTACCCATTATTTCAACCTACCTCTAAGGGAAGGGGGGGGGGGGTTTATTCGAGGGGGGGGGGGTGCCTATTAACTCTACCCCTCGAGAGTGGCAACAAGCTGTGTGTGCAAAAAGTTCAACCTATACTTTGTGTCTGTCAAATCTTGGTGAACAGTATAGTGAATTTCATTCGCATAATTAGCCGTATCTAGAGAAGGTATCTTGAAAACGCGTACCACAATTCAAGTGCAGCCATTACCACGATACGGTTGTCTGTACAACTGATCTAAAGCTCAGTGATATCGCCGCGTTCGCTATATGGTATCGGCATGATACGACGCCGTTCATCTGAAGTTTTATACCCGTGGAAATACACCACATCGAACAACAAACTTGCCAACTGTTTGTAGAATTTTGCCAAATTGTGCCGCATTTCTATAAAATTCCACAATTGCAAACAATTTTGTTTGTGTTACAAATTATCCGCGGTCTATGCTCTTTCCATTTCTGAAGAAATTTCGCCGCTAGTCCATCAGGCGATAAAGTCGATTTTCGACATTTTTATATTTTAATTGTAAATATCTCCAAATTGCAATATTTCAAAACTGAAAAACTATGTCACAAATTCTTATTGGCTTACGACCTTTCAGTTTCTGCATTCACATTCGTCAATAAATGACGTTCTATTTTTTGTCAATTTATGAAATTTCGACAAACAATTGCATATTTCTATGAAATTCCACATTTAAAAAAATTTCTTTGTGTTACGAATTGTCCACGGCCTATGCTCTTTCCATTTCTAAAGAAATTTCGCCGCTAGCTCATCAGGCGAAAAAGTCGATTTTCGACATTTTTATAATTTAATTGTAAATATCTCCAAATTGCAATGTTTCAAAACTGAAAACCTATGTCACAAATTCTTATTGGCTTACGACCTTTCAGATTCTGCATTCACATTCGTCAATAAATGACGTTCTATTTTTGTCAATTTATGAAATTTCGGCAAACAATTGCATACTATTTCTATCAAATTCCACATTGACAAATATTTTCTTTTGTGTTACAAATTATCAGTGGTCCGTGCTCTTTCCATTTCTGAAGAAATTTTGCGTCTAGCTCATTAGGTGAACAAGCTTAGAGTAAAAACTGGGTACCCGATGATGGTTGATTGGCATTGCATAGTGTGTTGAGCATTTGAGGAGTACATTCAATAGTGCGTCAGAATAGAATGTTGAGCATTTCTTCGGGGAGTTTCGCCGCAGTTACCTCGAGTTTTCAAAGGTAGTTTGTGCCATTCTTGGGCAATCGTTGCCTATACGATTCGTATTGGTGGGTACTGATCCTTAAATGGATCAGTATTTACTGAATGGATGTAAATGAATGAATGTACTGAATGTATGTACTTTACTGAATGTACATAAATGGATCAGTATCGGTTACTGATCCATAAATGGATCAGGAATGTTCGCCGCAGGTTCACTTTGGAATGAAGAGGGTCTAAATGGGACGACGCCTTTTTCTTTTGGGTCACAAATGCGGGCTGTTACGCAAGTGTGTCAAAGTTACAGTCAAACAGGGAAGGCCAGAAAATCAAGTATTTTCAACTGAAGGGATGGAGCCTGGTGAAGGGATGGAGCCTTTTGGGCATGCCCAAAACAGGGAAGGCCAGAAAATCAAGTATTTTCAACTGAAGGGATGGAGCCTGGTGAAGGGATGGAGCCTTTTGGGCATGCCCAAAACAGGGAAGGCCAGAAAATCAAGTATTTTTAACTGAAGGGATGGAGCCTGGTGAAGGGATGGAGCCTTTTGGGCATGCCCAAAGCAGGGAAGGCCAGAAAATCAAGTATTTTTAACTGAAGGGATGGAGCCTGGTGAAGGGATGGAGCCTTTTGGGCATGCCCAAAACAGGGAAGGCCAGAAAATCAAGTATTTTTAACTGAAGGGATGGAGCCTGGTGAAGGGATGGAGCCTTTTGGGCATGCCCAAAACAGGGAAGGCCAGAAAATCAAGTATTTTCAACTGAAGGGATGGAGCCTGGTGAAGGGATGGAGCCTTTTGGGTATGCCCAAAACAGGAAAGGCCAGAAAATCAAGTATTTTTAACTGAAGGGATGGAGCCTGGTGAAGGGATGGAGCCTTTTGGGCATGCCCAAAACAGGAAAGGCCAGAAAATCAAGTATTTTCAACTGAAGGGATGGAGCCTGGTGAAGGGATGGAGCCTTTTGGGCATGCCCAAAACAGGAAAGGCCAGAAAATCAAGTATTTTCAACTGAAGGGATGGAGCCTGGTGAAGGGATGGAGCCTTTTGGGCATGCCCAAAACAGGGAAGGCCAGAAAATCAAGTATTTTCAACTGAAGGGATGGAGCCTGGTGAAGGGATGGAGCCTTTTGGGCATGCCCAAAACAGGGAAGGCCAGAAAATCAAGTATTTTTAACTGAAGGGATGGAGCCTGGTGAAGGGATGGAGCCTTTTGGGCATGCCCAAAGCAGGGAAGGCCAGAAAATCAAGTATTTTTAACTGAAGGGATGGAGCCTGGTGAAGGGATGGAGCCTTTTGGGCATGCCCAAAACAGGGAAGGCCAGAAAAGCAAGTATTTGTAACTGAAGGGATGGAGCCTGGTGAAGGGATGGAGCCTTTTGGGCATGCCCAAAACAGGGTAGGCCAGAAAATCAAGCATTTTTAACTGAAGGGATGGAGCCTGGTGAAGGGATGGAGCCTTTTGGGCATGCCCAAAACAGGGAAGGCCAGAAAATCAAGTATTTTTAACTGAAGGGATGGAGCCTGGTGAAGGGATGGAGCCTTTTGGGCATGCCCAAAACAGGGAAGGCCAGAAAATCAAGTATTTTCAACTGAAGGGATGGAGCCTGGTGAAGGGATGGAGCCTTTTGGGTATGCCAAAAACAGGAAAGGCCAGAAAATCAAGTATTTTTAACTGAAGGGATGGAGCTTTTTGGGCATGCCCAAAACAGGGAAGGCCAGAAAATCAAGTATTTTCAACTGAAGGGATGGAGCCTTTTGGGCATGCCCAAAGCAGGGAAGGCCAGAAAATCTAGAACTTTTTTACTGAAGGGTTGAAGGGGTGGGAACCTGCTCTACAAAAGGAGTTCTGTAATTAGATTGTCACTAACGAAGTAATGCAGCAGGCAGTGGAGTTTTGATCAATTTTATTGTATTTCTTGGGCCATTTGTGCCACCACTACCCAAAGTAGGTCAGATTTTTTTCAAAACTGTAACCCTGACATATCTACTGTTACGACACCGTTGCTGTAGATGGCAGAACCGCACAGTAATTGCCGCGCTTCGTGTTCGATCGAATAGGTGGCAAAACAAACGTTGCAATTCACATACATGGAAAAAATATTGCTTAGCTATAGCCATTTGAAAATGCCGAATTCTGCCATATTTTACAAAACCCTTGAAAATATCCCTAATTTTTTTAATTCTAAAATCTGAAACCGTTTCATAATTACTTGACATACTACGCCCGGTACATCCACGCAAAGATATTTTGAAATTTAAGTTGTTTGAAAATGTCGAAATTTGGCAATTTTTAGAAAAACCTTGAAATATCCCTAAATTCGTTAATTATAAAATATAGAACTACTTGCTAAATAGTTGGCAGACTATGCCCGACACAACCATGCAAAGACATTCTGAAATATAAGCTATTTAAAATTGTCTAAATTTGGGAATTTTAACAATACCCTTGAAAATATACGTAAATTCTTTCATTATAAAATCCGAAATTAGTTGTTAAATACATGGCAGACTATGCTCGATACTTCCGTGCAAAGCAACTTTGAAATTTAAGCCGTTTGAAATTGTCGAAATTTGGGGATTTTGACAAAACCCTTAAAAATATCCTAAATTTCATTAATTATAGTCTCTGAAACTATTTGCTAAATACTTGGCAGACTATGCTCGACACATCCGTGCAAAGAAATTTTGAAATTTAAGCTGTTTAAAATTGCCGAAATTTGGGAATTTTGAAAATACCCTTGAAAATATCCCTAATTTCGTTAATTATAAAATCTGAAACTATTTGTTAAATGCTTGGCAGACTATGCTCCATACATTCGCGCAAAGAAATTATGAAATTTAAGCTTTTTGAAATTGTCGAAATTTTGGATTTTTTCGCCGCGCCTCAGCGCGGCGAGGTGTATATATACGGTTGACAATGTGTGTGTGTGTGTCCGTCCGTCCGTCCGTCCGTCCGTCCGTGCCACCGAAGTAAGATACATGACATATGTGGTCAAGTAGAGTCAAGGTCGCTGAGTACGGATCCGATATCCGTTTCTGTTGCTAATTTCGCATTTTCGAGATATTCACAATTAAAATTCAAAAATGCCGAAAATCGACTTTTTCACCTGTTGAGCCAGCCGCGAAATTTCTTCAGAAATGGAAAGAGCACGGACCGCTGATAATTTGTAACCCAAAAGGAATTTTTTGTCAATGTGGAATTTGATAGAAATACGCAATTGTTTGTCGAAATTTCATAAATTGACAAAAATAGAACGTCTTTTATTGACGAATGTGAATGCAGAAACTGAAACGTTGTAAGTCAGTAAGAATTTGTGACATAGTTTTTCAGTTTTGAAAAATTGCAATTTGGAGATATTTACAATTAAAATATGAAAGTGTCGAAAATTGTCTTTTTCACCTGATGAGCTAGCGGCGAAATTTCTTCAGAAGTGGAAAGAGCATAGGCCGTGGACAATTTGTAACACAAAAGAAATTTTTTTCAAATGTGGAATTTCATAGAAATACGCAATTATGTGTCAAAATTTCATAAATTGACAAAAATAGAACGTCATTTATTGACGAATGTGAATGCAGAAATTGAAAGGTCGTAAGGTAATAAGCATTTGTGACATGGTTCTACAGTTTTGAAATATTGCAATTTAGAGATATTTACAATTTAAATGTAAAAATGTCGAAAATCGACTTTGTCGCCTGATGGACTAGCGGCGATAATTGTTCCGAAATGGAAAGAGCATAGACCGCGGATAATTTGTAACACAAACAAAATTGTTTGCAATTGTGGAATTGTACAGAAATACGCCACAGTTTGCCAAAATTCTATTAATTGACAAAAGCGTCATAACGCAGAAATACGCAACCAAACGAAATTCCTGGTAGAGAACGACTGCACCAAACAGTTGGCAAGTTTTTTTGTTCGATGTGGCGTATTCCCACAGGTATAAAACTTCAGATCAACGGCGTCGTATCATGCCGTTACCATATAGCGAACGCGGCGATATCACTGAGCTTTAGATCAGCTGTACAGACAACCGTATCGTGGTAATAGCTGTACTTGAATTGTGGTACACGTTTTCAAGATACCTTCTCTAGATACGGCTAATTATGCGAATGAAATTCACTATACTGTTCACCAAGATTTGACAGACACAAAGTATAGGTTGAACTTTTTACACACACAGCTTGTTTCGCCGCGCCTCAGCGCGGCGAGGTGTATTTTTTCGCCGCGCCTCAGCGCGGCGATGTGTATATATACAGATGACGATGTGTAGTCCGCGAAGTTTTTTTGTCCTGCCGAAGTAAAACACGTGAGAGATGGCGTCAGGTAGAGTCGATGTCGCCGATTACGGATCCGATGAGATTTGCTGTTGCTAATTTCAAAATGAGTGTGGGTGTAACGTTTGAACTTTGAAATTTTTCGACGAATTATCTCTATTTGCAATGTTACGGTGCTTACGGGGCATATCACGTGCTAAAGCATCGTAGTCTGCTGAATAGACGCCAACTGAGAGTATAAGAGCGCCGTTTTGAGAAACGCTGTGATGCGACAGCATGGCGTAGGCGGGAAAGCCGCCGGATCGCGCGCAAAAACGTGCGAGCCGACCGAGGTTCGATCCTCGGCGACCATTTTGCTTTTTTTGCTGCGCCTTATTCTGCTTTTGCCATTTACGTTTTGACACCGAATAGCCAAACAATCATCGGCGTAGCGGCTTCTGGTTTCTCCACGTCGGCAAAATTCTTTACATACAATAACCTTAAATCTCTGTGTTCAATGCTACCGGTAACGAGTTTCGTTGAAGACTATACCTACGCTCACACCACCACCCCGTCGATTGGCATCTTGTCACACGATGGCGTCGATAACACCCAGCGAAGTGGTGGCGTCCGTTTGCGTTGCTGAGTCATCGTCATAGTCGCGTCCAGTTGCTCCAAAAGTGGGCCAAGTTGTTTACCGAGCTTCAATGCTCTGATAGTTGTGTTCAGACGCGAGCCACTTTCCATCTTTGGCAAGTTTTTTTGTTGGATGTGAGGATTCCACACAGCTAGAAACTTTAGATGAAGGGCGTCGTATCATGGCGATAACATATAGCGAACGCGGCGATATCACTGATCACTTAGATCAGCTGTACAGTAGTGGTGGAAGCTTGAAACTAAGTAAGTACTTACTTAGTTTTACTTAGTTATTTTGAAACTGAGTACTTAGTTTCTTACTTACTTAGTTTTATTTTTGGAAAACTAAGTATACTTACTCGAACTCGTACTTAGTTTTCCAGGTCCGTACTTACTTAGTTTTGCGAAATTTACTAAGTACTTTTCATACTTACTTAGTTTTACTTAGTTTTGAATAACTAAGTAAGAAACTAAGTAAGCCAAATTGTTGACATGTTGGCCTATTTTGGCGCTGTATACTCGCGCATTGCCTGGTTTGAATGGGCTTTTCTGCGATGAGTTACTCAAAGAATGTCAAATTTGCTAAACAACTTTTTCTTGGAGACCATTTGTGGCCCTACCAACCTCGAATTAACAACATCCCAGCATTTCCGAGACCAGATTCACTTATATTTTCTTGTGTTTGCTTACTCAGTTTACTTACTTAGTTTACCCAGGTTTTTCGAGTACTTGCTTAGTTTTGTTAGAAACTAAGTAAGTACGCTTTACTTACTTAGTTTTACTTGGTTTTCTGAAAAACTAAGTACTTACTCAGTTACTTACTTAGTTTTATTTTTGGAAAATTGCCACCACTACTGTACAGACAACCGTATCGTGGTAATAGCTGCACTTGGTTTATAGCAGACTTCCTCAAGCTAATTTCTCCAGATGCGGCTAATGATGTGTATTAAGTTCACCGTACTGTTCACCAAGATGTGACAGACACAATGTATAGGTTGAACTTTTTACACACACAGCTTGTTACGGATGGCAATGTCTGTGTGTCCGTCCGTGGCACCGAAGTAAGATATGTGGCATATGTGGTCAAGTAGAGTCAAGGTCGCTGAGTATGGATCCAATGTCCGTTTCTGTTGCTAATTTCGCATTTTCGAGATATTCACAATTAAAATTCAAAGATGTCGAAAATCGACTTTTTCACCTGACGAGTTAGCCGCGAAATTTCTTCAGGAATGGAAAGAGCACGGACCGCTGATAATTTGTAACACAAAGGAAATTTTTGTCAATGTGGAATTTGATAGAAATACGCAATTGTTTGTCGAAATTTTATAAATTGACAAAAATAGAACGTCGTTTATTGACGAATGTGAATGCAGAAATTGAAAGGTCGTAAGCCAGTAAGAATTTGTGACATAGTTTTTCAGTTTTGAAAAATTGAAATTTCGAGATATTTTCAATCAAAATATGGAAATGTCGAAAATCGACTTTTTCACCTGATGATATAGCGGCGAAATTTCGTCAGAAATGGAAAGAGTATAGACTGCGGATAATTTGTAACGCAAGAGAAATTTATGGAATTTAATAGAAATACGGAATTTAATACAAATATGGAATTTAATAGAAATACGTGATTATTTGTCCAAATTCCATAAATTGGCGAACATAGAACGCCATTTATTGAAGAATGTAAATGTAGAAATTGAAAGGTCGTAAGCCCATAAGAATTTGTGACATAGTTTTTCAGTTTTAAATTATTGCAATTTAGAGATATTTACAATTAAAATATAAAAATGTCGAAAATCGACTTTGTCGCCTGATGGACTAGCGGCGAGATTTCTTCAGAAATGGAAAGAGCATAGACCGCGGGTAATTTGCGACACAAAAGAAATTGTTTCTAATTGTGGAATTTTGTAGAAATACGCCACAATTTACCAAAATTCTACAAATTGACAAAAGCGTCATAGCGCAGAAATACGTACACCAAACGAAATTCCTGGTAGAGAACGACTACACCAAACAGTTGGCAAGTTTTTTTGCTCGATGTGGCATATCCCCACAGGTATAAAACTTCAGATGAACGGCGTCGTATCATGCCGATACCATATAGCGAACGCGGCGATATCACTGAGCTTTAGATCAGTTGTACAGACAACCGTATCGTGGTAATAGCTGCACTGGAATTGTGGTACACGTTTTCAAGATACCTTCTCTAGATACGGCCAATTATGCGAATGAAATTCACTATACTGTTCACCAAGATTTGACAGACACGAAGTATAGGTTGAACTTTTTACACACACGGCTTGTTTCGCCGCGCCTCAGCGCGGCGAGGTGTATATATGTTGCATCCACTTTCCGCAATCCAGCCAGACTGCGCAATATTGCGCGCTCTGGAGGGATACCCTCCAGACTACGCAATATGGCGCGTTCTGGAGGGCGGCCCCTCCAAACCGCGCAATCGTCGCGGTCGAGGGGGCACAGCAGGCCTGAGCAGGAGGTGAAGTATTTGGGGGAGTGCTCAATTCACTTACAGTTTGCACTAAAACTCTGTCGACGTCGCGCCTGACGGGTCTCAGCTGAGGCTTAGCGCGACCACCAACTTCAGGGCGCGCTCCGCGCGCCCTGAAGTCGGTCACCGGTCGCGTTAAGCCTAAGCTTCGACCCGCCAGACTGCGACGCCGACTGACTCTTGTGATCCGTTTCTGGGCGCAGGGCGAGCCTAAGCATAGCCTGAACTAGAAGGAAACAACTTCCTGGCTAAAGAATTAAACGTAAAAGCAAAATAATTTAACGTTCTAGCAGCTGATTGCACGTTTTGGAGGGGCCGCCCTCCAGAACGCGCCATATTGCGCAGTTTGGAGGGGCACCCCTCCAGGTCGCGCAATATTGCACATTCTGGAGGATTGCGCCGTCCGGATGCAGCATATATACGGTTGACAATGTGTGTCTGTGTGTGTGTCTGTCCGTCGCACCGAAGTTAGATGTGTGACATATGTGGTAAAGTAGAGTCAAGGTCGCTGAGTACGGATCCGATGTCCGTTTCTGTTGCTAATTTCGCATTTTCGAGATATTCGCAATTAAAATTCAAAAATGTCGAAAATCGACTTTTTTACCTGATGAGCTAGCCGCGAAATTTCTTCAGAAATGGAAAGAGCACGGGCAGCTGATAATTTGTAACCCAAAAGAAATTTTTTGTCAATGTGAAATTTGATAGAAATACGCAATTGTTTGTCGAAATTTCATAAATTGACAAAAATAGAACGTCATTTATTGACGAATGTGAATACAGAAACTGAAACGTCGTAAGCCAATAAGAATTTGTGACATAGTTTTTTAGTTTTAAAAAATTGCAATTTGGAGATATTTACAATTAAAATATGAAAATGTCTAAAATCGTCTTTTTCGCCTGATGAGCTAGCGGCGAAATTTCTTCAGAAGTGGAAAGAGCATAGGCCGTGGACAATTTATAACACAAAAGAAATTTCTTCAAATGTGGAATTTCATAGAAATACGCTATTATTTGTCAAAATTTCATAAATTGACAAAAATAGAACGTCATTTATTGACGAATGTGAATGCAGATAGTGAAAGGTCGTAAGGTAATAAGCATTTGTGATATGGTTCTACAGTTTTGAAATATTGCAATTTAGAGATATTTACAATTAAAATGTGAAAATGTCGAAAATCGACTCTGTCGCCTGATGGACTAGCGGCAAAATTTCTTCAGAAATGGAAGAGCATAGACCGCAGATAATTTGTAACACAAACAAAATTGTTTGCAATTGTGGAATTGTATAGAAATACGCCACAATTTGCCAAAATTCTATAAATTGACAAAAGCGTCATAACGCAGATATATGCAACCAAACGAAATTCCTGGTAGAGAACGACTGCATCAAATAGTTGGCAAGTTTTTTTGTTCGATGTGGCGTATTCCCACAGGTATAAAACTTCAGATCAACGGCGTCGTATCATGCCGATACCATATAGCGAACGCGGCGATATCACTGAGCTTTAGATCAGTTGTACAGACAACCGTATCGTGGTAATACAGTAGCTGCATTTAAATTGTGGTACACGTTTTCAAGATACCTTCTCTAGATACGGCTAATTATGCGAATGAAACTCACTATACTCTTCACCAAGATTTGACAGACACAAAGTATAGGTTGAACTTTTTACACACACAGCTTGTTGGCAATACCCTTGAAGATATCCCTAATTTCGTTAATTATAAAATCTGAAACTATTTGATAAATACTTGGTAGACTATGCTCGACACATCCGTGAAAAGAAATTTTGAAATTTAAGCTGTTTGAAATTGTCGAAATTTGGGGATTTTAACAAAATCCTTAAAAATATCCTAAATTACGTTAATTATAATTGCTGAAACTATTTGCTAAATACTTGGCAGACTATGCTCGATACATCGGTGCAAAGAAGTTTTAGAATATAAGCTGTTTGAATTGTTCGAAATTGGGGAATTTTGACAAAAACCTTGAAAATATCCTTAATTTGGTGAATTCCAAAATCCGAAACTTTGTCACAAATTCATCGCGTCTTGTGCCCTTTCCATTTCAGCAAAAACTTTGCCGATACGACTTGTAAATAAAAGTGTCATTTTTGACATTTTTGTATTTTAATTGTAAATATCTCGAAATAGGGAAATTAGCAACAGAAACGGACAACGGCACGTTACTCAGCGCATTCGACTCCATCGGGTGGCACTAACCGTCGTGTCTAGTTTTGTGACACCCACACACACACACACACACAGACACACACACGAACGGACAATAGCGTCCGTATATATGTTACCGTGACTACCCGGATCCAGTGAAAACCCGGATATCCGGGTTTTCACTGGTCGACTTAGTGAAAACCCGGATATCCGGGTTTTCACTGACGGGTTAGTGAAAACCCGGATAATGTCAAATTATCCGGGTTTTCACTGAAAGTTTAGTGAAAACCCGGATATGCGAGATTTCGTGGGAGGATCGTGAAAATCATGATAGCTGTGTTTTCATCAATCTTTTCTTTAGAAATAGCCTAGAATACGACCCTTCTATAGTTTTCAACACTGCTGACGAAACAAGAGCTTTTGAATGGCAAATCGCGCTGTTTATTGCGCGAAACAAGCGTCGTGGAGTGCGAAACGTGCGATGTTAGCAATACCTTGCATCTGTGCCGAACCGCCCCTTTCACAATGCGCATGATTTTCGCATGATTTGCGGCCAATTGGCACGTCTGGTTCAACACGGAGCGAAGTATAGGTAATGTGCATCCCGCCTACAGCTTGCACGTGACTGAAAGTTGTCGCAAGCGTTAGTAGGGAAGGGGCACAGCCGGCCTGAGCAGGAGGTGAAGTAGATGGAGGAGTGTTCACCCCACCCACTGTTTGCACTAAAACTCGGCCGGCGTCGCGCCTGGCGGGTCTCAACTGAGGCTTAGCGCGACCACCAACTTCAGGGCGCGCTCCGCGCGCCCTGAAGTCGGTCACCGGTCGCGTTAAGCCTAAGTTTCGACCCGCCAGACTGCGACGCCGACTGACTCTTGTGGACAGTGGGCGCAGGGCGAGCCTAAGCATAGCCTGATTTGAAAGGAACCAAACGGCCTACAGGCAAAAGAAATATAGTTATAGCAGTGTATTGCGCGATTTTGAGCATATCGGAGAATTATCCGGGTTTCCCTAACCGATCAGTGAAAACCCGGATATCCGGGTTTTCACTAACTCAACAGTGAATACCCGGATATCCGGGTATTCACTAACCAACTCAGTGAAAACCCGGATATCCGAGTTTTCACTGAAGACGGGTTCTCCCGGTCACATATATACTCGCCGCCCTGGGGGGCGGCGAAACAAGCTGTGTGTGTAACAAGCTGTTTTAAAAAAGTTGAGTTGTTTTATTAATACAGAGTGGTTTGTGAGTCTTTTAAAGTGGAAGAGTAAAAGAGTGGATACTTTTGTAAAGTATTTCGAAGCCTTTCCGATATGACGCGCGCCCGCCCGGAGTCCACTATTCATGCGCTACTTCTGACACGCTCCTTTCTGAGGGGTTCTCGCAGGGCAACATTGGGATCGCCCGGGATTAATTTTTTGAGCAAGACACACGCATTTCTGAGCGGTTGTTGCAAGGCAACATTGGGATCGCCCGGGATTAATTTTTTTAGCAGGTAAAGTTGTTCGTAAGACAAGGGTTTAGAAAAACAAAAGTATTTCTTTAGGAATGACCGTTCAACAACTGCCTCAACGTAAGCTTTCAAACGATCGAACGAATGCCGCTCTACAACGTAAGACGAGCGAGTTAGGGCAGATTTGCTGTTTGAACCTTTGAGTTACTGTAGCTCGCGAAATTCAAACTTTCGAATCTCGACTTCTCTGAACGGAATGATCAGTGTGAAACCTATTCAACAAACTCAAGATCGTCACTCTACGACGGAAGACGATCGAGTTTTAGAAGTTTCGCGTTTTAAACCTTTGGGTTACTGTAGCTCTCGAAATTCAAACTTTTGAGTTTCGACCAATAGAAGAACAAATGATCAGTGAGTCGAGAGCTGTATAACCAACCCAAGATCGTCTCTCTACGACGCACGCTGAGCGAGTTAGAGCGATTTCTATGTTAAAAACGCGAGAATGTCGCTTTTCGTGGTGCGTGTTTGCGTAATTAACAAAATTTCTACGCCAAGTGAAATAGCACGTCGAGACCTTTTAGTTGACCTATCGCACGCCGCCCTACAACGTAAAACGAGCGTGTTAGAGCCGTTTTGCGTTTTGGACCTTCGTGTTACTGTAGCGCGCGCAATTCAAACTTTTGAATTTCGACTTCTCTTAACGGAATTGTCAGTGTGCCGAAACCTATTCAGCGAACTCAAGATCGTCTCTCTACGACGAAAGACGAGCGAGTTAGATAAGTTTTGCGTTTTAAACCTTTGGGTTACTGTAGCTCCCGAAATTCAAAGTTTTGAGTTTCGACCAATAGAAGAACAAATGATCAGTGAGTCGAGAGCTATCCAACCAACCCAAGATCGTCTCCGTACGACGCACGCTGACCGAGTTAGAGCGATTTCTGCGTTAAAAACGCGATAATGTCGCTTTTCGTGTTGCGTGTTTGCGTAATTAACAAAATTTCTACGCCAAGTGAAATAGCACGTCGAGACCTTTTAGTTGACCTATCGCACGCCGCCCTACAACGTAAAACGAGCGTGTTAGAGCCGTTTTGCGTTTTGGACCTTCGTGTTACTGTAGCGCGCGCAATTCAAACTTTTGAATTTCGACTTCTCTTAACGGAATTGTCAGTGTGCCGAAACCTATTCAGCGAACTCAAGATCGTCTCTCTACGACGAAAGACGAGCGAGTTAGATAAGTTTTGCGTTTTAAACCTTTGGGTTACTGTAGCTCCCGAAATTCAAACTTTTGAGTTTCGACCAATAGAAGAACAAATGATCAGTGAGTCGAGAGCTATCCAACCAACCCAAGATCGTCTCCGTACGACGCACGCTGACCGAGTTAGAGCGATTTCTGCGTTAAAAACGCGATAATGTCGCTTTTCGTGTTGCGTGTTTGCGTAATTAACAAAAGTTTTAATGCCAAACGAAAGCGCACGTCGAGACCTTTTAGATAACCTATCGCGCGCCGCTCTACGACGTAAGACGAGCGAGTTAGAGCCGTTTTCAGTTTTGACCTTCGGGTTACTGTAGCGCGCGTAATTCAAACTTTTGAATTTCGAAACCTCTTAGCGCAATTCTCAGTGAGTCGAGACCTATCCATAAAGCCCAAGATCGCCTTCCTACGACTTACCAACGCCGAGATATGAGAGCGTTCCGCACGAACGAACGGACGCACGCACGGACGCTAAGCTCTCGTAGGGGTTCGCCCGGCTGAGGCCGGGCGAAAAAAGTTCAACCTATACTTCGTGTCTGTCAAATTTGGGTGAACAGTATAGCGAACTTTGTACTCATCGGTAGACGCATCTGGAGAAAGTGTCTTGAGAATGTGTACCTTAATGTCAAGCGCAGCTATCCCCACGATACGGTTGTCTGTACAGCTGATCTAAAGCTCAGTGATATCGCCGCGTTCGCTATATGTTATCGGCATGATACGACGCCGTTTATCTGATGTTTTCTACCTGTGTGAAAACGTCACATCCAACAAAAAAACTTGCCAAAAGTTTGGTGCGAGCGAATTCCTGTGTTTAGCGTGCACATTTCTGTTTCCGAGTGCACATTCATCAATAAACAGCTGTTCTGGCCATCAGACGAAAATCTCGATTTTGACAGTTTTTTTAAATTTGAATTCCAAATATCTCGAAATTGGAATTTATTAAAACTGTAGAACTATGTCACAAATTCTTATTGGCATACGGCCTTACCGTTTCTGCGTTCAAATTCGTAAAAAAACCACGTTCTATTTTTGTTGATTTATGGAATTTTAAAAAATAATCACGTATTTCTATGAAATTCCTTATTTGCTAAAAAATTCTCTTGCGTTACAAATTATCCGCAGTCTATACTCTTTCCATTTCTGAAGAAATTTCGCCGCTATATCATCAGGTGAAAAAGTCGATTTTCAACATTTCCATATTTTGATTGGAAATATCTCGAAATTGCAATTTTTAAAAACTGCAAAACTATGTCACAAATCCTTATTGGTATACGACCTTTCCATTTCTGCATTCACATTCGTCAATAAATAACGTTGTATTTTAGTCAATTTATGCAATTGTGACAAATAATCGCATATTTCTATTAAATTCCACATTTGCAAAAAATTTCTTTTGTGTTACAAATTATCCGCGGTCCATGCTCCTTCCATTCCTGAAGAATTTTCGCCTCTACCTCATCAGGCGAAAAAGTAGATTTTCGACATTTTTGTATTTTAATTGTGAATATCTCGAAAATGCGAACTTAGCAACAGAAACGGACATCGGATCCGTACTCAGCGACATCGACTCTACTTGACCACATATGTCACTGACTTTACTTCGGTGCGACGGAAACACACACACACAGACACACACACACACATTGTCATCCGTATATATACACCTCGCCGCGCTGAGGCGCGGCGAAAAAAGTCGATTCTCGACATTTTTGGATTTTAATTGTGAATATCTCGAAAATGCGAAATTAGCAACAGAAACGGACATTGGATCCATACTCAGCGACCTTGACTCTACTTGACCACATATGTCACATGTTTAACTTCGGTGCCACGGACACACACACACACAGACACACATTGTCATCCGTATATATACACCTCGCCGCGCTGAGGCGCGGCGAAAAAACTTCGCGAAAATTATCAGTTCTTGACACATCTTTGTGTACAATTGCATACATTTTGGAATAAAACTTTGAGCTTATGATCAGAATACCTACCGTCCTAGTATCGTCATAGATAGCCTTATCTTGCGTTAGAAATTGTCACAGAGCATGTATGTCAGTGTTAGTAGTACTGGTACTCAACGAGGGGAGCTTATTGGAGGGGGGGCGTTTATTCGAGAGGGCGCTTATTGGACGCTACAAAGATGTCTACGGTATGCTACCAAGAGCAGCGGTGGTTGTAAGTCGCACGCCGCTTGTGCAATTCACAACTTGCACTCGAAAATACAAGTTTCCAAGGGTTAACAAGGGTTCCAAGTGTCAAAATTCCTTAATTTTTTCGCCGCGCCTCAGCGCGGCGAGGTGTATATATACGGATGACAATGTCTGTCTGTCTGTCTGTCTGTCTGTCCGTGTGTGTGTCCGTGGCACCGAAGTAAGATATGTGACATATGTGGTCAAGTAGAGTCAAGGTCGCTGAGTATGGATCCGATGTCCGTTTCTGTTGCTAATTTCGCATTTTCGAGATATTCACAATTAAAATTAAAAAATGTCGAAAATCGACTTTTTCACCTGATGAGCTAACCGCGAAATTTCTTCAGAAATGGAAAGAGTACGGACCGCTGATAATTTGTAACCCAAAAGAAATTTTTTGTCAATGTGGAATTTGATAGAAATACGCAATTGTTTGTCGAAATTTCATAAATTGACAAAAATAGAACGTCATTTATTGACGAATGTGAATGCAGAAACTGAAACGTCGTGAGCCAATAAGAATTTGTGACATCGTTTTTCAGTTTTCAAAAATTGCAATTTGGAGATATTTACAATTAAAATATGAAAATGTCGAAAATTGTCTTTTTCGCCTGATGAGCTAGCGGCGAAATTTCTTCAGAAGTGGAAAGAGCATAGGATGTGGACAATTTGAAACACAAAAGAACTTTTTTCAAATGTGGAATTTCATAGAAATACGCAATTATTTGTCAAAATTTCATAAATTGACAAAAATAGAACGTCATTTATTGACGAATGTGAATGCAGAAATTGAAAGGTCGTAAGCTAATAAGCATTTGTGACATGGTTCTACAGTTTTGAAATATTGCAATTTAGAGATATTTGCAATTAAAATGTAAAAATGTCGAAAATAGACTCTGTCGCCTGATGGACTAGCGGCGAAATTTCTTCAGAAATAGAGAGAGCATAGACCGGGGATAATTTGTAACACAAACAAAATTGTTTGCAAGTGTGGAATTGTATAGAAATACGCCACAATTTGCCAAAATTCTATAAATTGACAAAAGCGTCATAACGCGAAATACGCAACCAAACGAAATTCCTGGTAGAGAACGACTGCACCAAACAGTTGGCAAGTTTTTTGTTCGATGTGCCGTATTCCCACAGGTATCGTGGTAATAGCTGCATTTGAATAGTGGTACACGTTTTCAAGATACCTTCTCTAGATACGGCTAATTATGCGAATGGAACTCACTATACTCTTCACCAAGATTTGACAGACACAAAGTACAGGTTGAACTTTTTACACACACAGCTTGTTTCGCCGCGCCTCAGCGCGGCGATGTGTATATATACAGATGACGATGTGTAGTCCGCGAACTTTTTTGTCCAGCCGAAGTAAAACACGTGATAGATGGCGTCAGGTAGAGTCGATGTCGCCGATTACGGATCCGATGAGATTTGCTGTTGCTAATTTCAAAATGAGTGTGGGT
This sequence comes from Linhomoeus sp. GSCO2_2, assembly GCA_030248115.1. Taxonomy (NCBI): domain Eukaryota; kingdom Metazoa; phylum Nematoda; class Chromadorea; order Monhysterida; family Linhomoeidae; genus Linhomoeus; species Linhomoeus sp. GSCO2_2. The sequence goes on along the minus strand of JASAMZ010008671.1, from coordinate 4,662 downwards.
GTAACGTTTGAAGTTTGAAATTTTTCGACAAATTATCTCTATTTGCAATGTTACGGTGCTTACAGGGCATATCACGTGCTAAAGCACCGTAGTCTGCTGAATAGACGCCAACTGAGAGTATAAGAGCGCCGTTTTGAGAACCGCTCTGATGCGACAGCATGGCGCAGGCGGGAAAGCCGCCGGATCGCGCGCAAAAACGTGCGAGCCGACCGAGTTTCGATCCTCGGCGACCCTTTTGCTTTTTTGCTGCGCTTTATTCGGGTTTTGTCATTTACGTTTTAACGCCGAATAGCCAAACCACCATCGGTGTAGCGCCTTCTGCTTTCTCCACGTCAGCAAAATTGTTTACATAACCTTAAATCTCTGTGTTCAATGCTACCGGTAGCGAGTTTCGTTGAAGACTATACCTACGCTCACACCACCACCCCGTCGATTGGCATCTTGTCACAAGATGGCGTCGATAACCGATGCGGGCCGGCAGAACGCTAAATAGCGTCCAGGTGACAGAAAATGGAAAACCCAGAAATGACTCATTTTTGGCCCAAAATTCCTCGGTGTGGCCAACCCATTTTGACTGCAAAATTTTTCTAAATATTCCCATCCACACATCGGGAATCTTCGATTTAATGCAAAATTTGCTTGTCTGTCAGGTGGGGTGACAGAAAATGTCATAGTGCATATCGGCAAACGTACACCGGTGCATTTGCAGCTGCAGTGTTGCTATGTATACATCCTTGTTTTCCACTTCACAAGTGGTCATCTCTTTTGACCATTGTAATTGATACATGCTGTTTTCAGTGTTTATATGTTACAAATTTTGCTGCTGCTGGATTTACCCTGATTCATCTTACCCAGAATTCGATTTACACATCAAGGTAAATTCGGCGGGTGTGCACATAGATTGGCACTTATCGCTGCACACCCTACAACATACTGAAACTGCAGTATCCACAGTGGTAGAAGAATATATGTAGAACAATGTCTGTGTGCATCGCAGATAACAAAGACTTTGGTCAACAAGCTACAGTGGGTGATCTCCTCAGATGTTGTGGTATCTTTTCCAGCACAAGCCAACTCACATCGATTTGCAGCAATCTTCACAGTAGTATGGGGTGTATTTTCTTTTCCGATGGACAATGCACTTCTTGTGCTGTGAGTTGGTCGATTTGTAGAGGGTGTGTGCAAACAATTTGTCACTTACATATTTGTTACATATATGGTATGTGTACACCGGGAATCTTCTTGAAACTGCTAAAATTGGGTGTCTGTCAGATTGAGTGATAGAAAAGTCATAGTGCATTCCAGCATTACACATATACACTGCAGCTTTGCTTTGTATACATCCTTGTTTTGCACTCCACAGGTGGCCATCTCCCTGTACTCTTGTAATTGATACAATGTGTATATGGTGTTGATGTGTTGGAAATTTTGCTACTGCTGGATGTACCCCCATTCATGAAACAGAGGATTCGATTTACCAACTCATGCTAAAGCCAATGGATGTGCACATGCTATGGTAAATGATTGACAAAACAAAATATGGCTAACATTGCATTTCTACAGGTTCACCATTGACAGAACAAAAGTCACTGTGTACATTGGGCTATAACAGCAAATCCATTCAACATTTCACACCAAGGTGTTACAATACTGCTTCTAGCAGAGGCCGATGAACTTGGCATGGGCCAAGACCTGACTTGAGAGCAGGGCTGCTGAATGGGATCTGGAAACTGCAAGGAGAGAAAAACTATCAAAATCAGAAGAATGTCAATGTATAAAGGCCAAAGCTTGTGAGGCTGTCCAGCCTGTGGAAAATGCTCAATGCTTGAAGTACCAATGTGAACACCCAAAATCAATCTGTTCTGTAGTACTGCAGCAGTTGTGACTCACTGTCTATGGCAAAAGTCAACTACCCTGGTTGATAACGGGACTTCTGAATGGGATCTGTACATAAATCAATCACAAAGAGAGAAATATCATCAAAATCACTAGAAAGTTCATGTATGCAGGCAAAAGCCTGAGAGGCAGTCCAGCCTGTATGGAGTGCTCACACGCAAGTTTAAGCATAGCAGTTGTGACTCCCTGTTTATGACACAAGTCAGCCATCCCGAGTTGAGAGCAGGGCTGCTGAATAGGATCTGTAAACTGCAAAAAGAGAAAACTATAACTCTTTGGGGGGGGGGGGGGGTTTTTTTTGGGGGGTTTTGGGGGGGGGTCTTGTGGCCTTTTTTCGTGTGTGTGGGGGTGGCTTTTGGTGGGTTTTTTTCTTTGGTGGGGGGGGTGGGGGGAAAAATCACTAGAAAGTCTATGTATACAGGCAAATGCCAGCAAGGCAGTCCACACTGCTTGCAGTGGTCACATCCAACTGACAAGTTGCACAAGTTTAAGTGCAACACCAATGAGTTCTTGTCTGCGGCATAAGTCAATGTGCCCGACTTGGAGCTGGGCTGCTGAATGGGATCTGGAAACTGCAAGAAGAGAAAAACTATCAAAATCAGAAGAATGCCCATATATACAGGCAAAAGCCTGTGAGGCAGTCCAGCCTGTTTGCATGCCACTCACACCCAAATTTGGAGTTGCACAAGTTTAGGTATAGCAGTTGCAAAGCCCTGCGTATGGCCAATTTGACTAGCCCATGTTGAGAAAGAGACTTCTGAATGGAATCTGTAAATCACAAAGAGAGAAATATCATCAAAATCACTAGAAAGTCCATGTATGCAGGCAATAGCCTGAGAAGCAGTCCAGCCTGTATGGAGTGCTCACACACAAGTTTAAGCATAGCAGTTGTGACTCCCTGTTTATGACACAAGTCAGCCATCCTGAGTTGAGAGCAGGGCTGCTGAATGGGATCTGTAAACTGCAAAGAGAGAAAAGTATAAAAATCACTAGAAAGTCTATGTATACAGGCAAATGCCAGCAAGGCAGTCTACACTGCTTGCAGTGGTCATATCCAACTGAAGTGTTGCACAAGTTTTGGTGCAGCACCAATGAGTTCTTGTCTGCGGCATAAGTCAATGTGCCCGACTTGAGAGCAGGGCTGCTGAATGGGATCTGGAAACTGCAAGGAGAGAAAAGCTATCAAAATCTGAAGAATGTACATAGGGCCATGGTGTTTGGGGGGTTTTTGGTGGGGTTTTTGGTGGGCGTTTGTGGGACGTATATACAGGCAAAAGCCTGTGAGGCAGTCCAGCCTGTTTGCATGCCGCTCACACCCAAATTAAGAGTTGCACAAGTTTAGGTATAGCAATTGTGATGCCCTGCGTATGGCCAAGTTGACTAGCCCACATTGAGAATGGGACTTCTAAATGGGATCTGAAAACTGCAAGGAGAGAAAAACTATCAAAATCAGAAGAATGTCCATATATACAGGCAAAAGCCTGTGAAGCAGTCCAGCCTGTTTGCATGCCACTCACACCCAAATTAGGAGTTGCACAAGCTTAGGTATAGCAATTGCAAAGCCCTGCGTATGGCCAATTTGTCTAGCCCTTGTTGAGAAAGGGACTTCTAAATGGGATCTGTAAATCACAATACAAAAGAAGCTATCAAAGTCACTGGAAAGTCCATAAATACAGGCAAAACTCTGAGAGACAGTTCAGCCTGTTTGCAGTGCTCTGCTAAACTCTACTAAACAGAACTTCCAGTAGTTTTATCAAGAAGTTCTAAGCTAACCATTGATGTTTATTACCCTGTTCAGGCCCAGTAATACCCGCAGCCACATACGCATGTAAAAATAAAAAATGGCTATAAAGCCAAGAATTTCAGATGTTGTTAATTTAATTCCATATGGGAACATTGAATTTTCATTGTTCTAGGTGCACAACTATGGGCTCACAAAGAAGGTAGAGAAGAAGGATTGCAAAACCCACATCGCACTCTCCTAGCTGTTTTTGGATTGATGGCAGTCTGCAGTCGTAAAATATGCACCACAAAATCTCTATCACAGTTGCTGTCCATATACACACCCTGTATTAGGCTACTCTGGGTGTGTCAAGGCTAATAATAACTAATAGGTGAGATACGGTTGGGAGGGGGTTGCCAGACAACTGTATTACGGGCCCGATGACATATTGTGTACTATGTCAGCTTGGGTAATGCGTGTATGCAGCCTGGGGAGATCAATACACAATGGCCTTTCAGAAGCCGGCGTAGAGTGAAACCAGCTAAAGGGATGTAGCGCCGGCTTCATCCCCATGTGCATATCAGACTGCCACGCAACTAAGCCATGGTGTCGGCAGGGGGGTTTCACCCTAGATGTTATAAGGAATAGTGCTAGAATCTTTGAATTACAAGTACAGGAAAAATCCGATGTATACTTGCTGTAGCTGAAACCCGACAAAATTTCTGTACGATGCACACAGGCCGAAATGCACCAACATAAATGTTTGTAAAAAAGTAGTTTTTTTCAGCAGTCATTCAATAACCACTTCAACATCAGAGTACACACTGCGCATCATGTCGCTAAGAAAATCGGTTCATAAACTCTGGTAAAGGCAGGTAAGCATGCACAACTCCTTCAATGTTCATCGCATGTGACATCCGACATTCCATAAGTCTTCCGTCAGCTCGATTTTGCAGGGTGTGCAAGCTCAAATCCGGCTTGTCGATGGATTGACCCAAAATTTTTTTCTGTCATTCTGTCATGCCGAATTTCTGTCACCATTT
>JASAMZ010008668.1:0-14553 GCA_030248115.1 Linhomoeus sp. GSCO2_2 | reverse complement strand
ATTGACAAACAAAGCCTCATATTTGTGGAACCGATACCGAGGGTTATCGATTCAGCTGTATGTTTTAAGTGAGTTTTGAGCAACTGAATCCAAATGAACGCACGACCGAGGCAAAGCATTACTGCCATGTGCGTTACAGAACGATAAGATGGTCTACAATTTGACCAAATTACAGGGTGTCAGAGTTACATACATAAGTGTGAATTCTTGACGTTTAATACACATCATTGAAACGGCTGTAACTTGTTCGTCAGTCGCAATATTTGCGCGACTTTTTTTATCATATGGCATTGTCGTTCATTTGCCGCAAAAGTCCGGCTTCTCTCGGCATAATGTTTTCGCACGCGCTGTCAAAGCGGAAGCGTCAGTTCTACCGCAAAGTAACTTGAGGACACCTCAAGCCAAACTTGCCACGCTAAGGGATGTATGTATTCAAGTGAGGCTAGACCGATGGTTTATTTAGCAAATGTAAGCTTGTTAATATACACAGGCTACGGGCTAATTTGTGTATGCTATCGAATAATATAAGTCGCGCAAATACGAGTATTGAAACGCAGTTACCACCGATTCAACAATAGTGTAAAACCTTAAGAATCCTCCCGCAAATGTGACACCCTGTAATTTGAGCAGCTAAGTAGGTAAGCAGCCAATTTCCATGGCTAAGTAGACCTACATAAGTATTGCAGAATGTGCGAACTGTTTATCGTACGAGTTAGCATTTGATGGACGGTCAAGCTGAGGACGGTGATAATCTATGTACATTCATTGCACATGGTGGAGATGATATTATGTACAGGGTGTCCCACGGTGGGTTTGGCAACTTTGTTTGTCTGTGATTGTACTGCCAAGTATAACTTAGATGTCTGCCAAGTGAGATGTTTGTAGTTTACAACATGCGAGAATGACACAGCTGCAAAATTAAAGTCCCGATTTCCGAGAGAAGCAAACACGGGAATGGCCGTCACATGCGCTGTGATGAACACTGCGTGAAGCGGTAAACGGCATTTGAAGGGTAAGACAACAGCCTTTCAGATGATTGAAGAAAGGACTGTGTAACCCAAGTGATGCGCGAGATACAGCCAGCCAAAGTTGCCCGCATTGTGCCTGCAGGCCTCTTGGACGACGCTCTGATCGAGGTTTTGCTCAAAGCTGCCTTTCACAGCACAATGCGGACAACTTTGGTTGGCTGTATCTCGCGCATCACTCGGGTTTCACAGTCCTTTCTTTAATCATCTGAAAGGCTGTTGTCTTGCCCTTCAAATGCCGTTTACCGCTTCATGCAGTGTTCACCACAGAGGAAGTGGCGGCGATTTCCGTGTTGGCTTCCCTAGAAAATCGGGACTTCGACTTTGCAGCTGTGTCATTCTCGCACGTTGCAAAGGACAAACCTCTCGCTTGGCAGACGTCTAAGCTAAACTTAGTAGTATAATCAGCCAAAATTTCAAATTGATTGGTCCACCCAATCTCTGCCAGCTAGCAAACAAAGTTGCCAAACCCACCGTGGGACACCCTGTAGTATTTCAGTTAATTTTGCATTCTACTGGATTGGATTGGAGTTTACAATACTTCCTCTGATTAGCTACAAATTCTCTGTTACAGGAGCTTGTACACTGAAACAACAAGAAATCACGATACGTACCTAACCTACGTGTAGTTGCTTTTGCTGTTGCTCGGTACCGTTTGCACTCTTGTCCCGAATACTTTCTGAGAGCGGACGGCGTCGTCTCCCCAGGACGGCAAACAGGAAGCGGCCGACCCTTCCCTTTCCTCGCGAGTGGGCAGTGCCGTCGACGGCCGCCAGATCTGACCAATCATCGGGGGTCTTCGCTGCGGCCTTTGTTCTGTCCGTCGAGGGTCGCCTCCATCCATTCGCCTTCCATGGCCCATCGCGCGCGAGGACAGGTGCCATGAGGGAAGGACGGCGGCACACACACACACACACACACACATGCATCCGTTCAGTGTTCGCACTGGCTGCTTCAGTTGAGGGAGAGGAGAGAGAGAGAGCTACGTCTACCTATCTATGTATCTACCAACCTACCAATATCCATTCTCTTGTCCTGCCTAGGTATACAATACTACGCGCGCATTCCAGCCTACCTTTAGATTGAGGAGCCCTCTGTCCCTGTGTGTCCCCTGCGTACACACGCCGACCTCGCGAGAGGTACACTTCAGTTGCCCTTGTCTGCTGTCCCTCCCGCGAAACTCGCTCGTCGCCTGTCGCGACGTGGCTGCCTGCCTGCCTGTCTGCCGCACGAGCTGTTTTGAGGTGGTCGGCGCCTCGGCGGTGCGCGAATATTTGAAAAGAACAGCTATTATGCGGGCGCCCCACGCGTCGGCGTTTGCATTCCCGCGATCGGTGGCACTGCTCGTGTAAATAATCATCAAAGCTGCGCTGCAGCTGGGGAAAGCAATGGAGGGAGATGGCGGCTTGCCCTCGCCGGCTATTTTCCACGGCGCGCCGTATGACTCACTGTCAACCTTGCGGACGGAACAGGCTACGGCGCGACCGGAAACGACCGCTGTTGCCTTGGCGCCGCTCACCTGTTCTCTCGCTCTCTAGTCTGGAAACGGACGGACCAATAAATAGGCCCAGCGACAGATTTGCAAGGTTGTCCAAGGTCGCCACGAAATGGAGCCGTGCGCTTGTTACCAGCGACGGCCGGGTTTTCAGCGGAAACGGAAGGTTTGTGTGGTCGCAGGCCCTTTGTATGAATTTCTGATTGTCGTATTATTTCATCTGGGTCGATTCAGCTGAGACACTAAATGAAGGGCCGCACTAATTTCTCGCGCCATCGATGGCGCATCCTCTATCTAATACTGCTGTTCTGCTCTTTCGCTGGAGCTTCATCAGCGCAGCTCCTTGAAGAAGAGGTGGTATTTCGCATCGCCGAAGGTGAGTAACCGTCTGAGGCCCGTCCATATACATATGAAAGTGTTTATGGAATCCACAAAATTCGTTCGTAGGGAAACCGGCCAACACGTTGGTTGGCACCATCGAGAAGCGGCCGGGTTACAATTATGAGCTGAATGGACAAAGCGACTGGTTTCACTTCGACTCGGAAAGCGGCGAAATTCGGACCGCCTTGACGCTGGACAGGGAGGCTCTGGGATCGAGGTCGGGTTACGACGACGACGACGACGGCGAGAACTCCGTGGAGCTGATTGTAGTGGGCGAGCCGCCTCCCTACTTCATCACCGTTCGCGTGGTCATCGAAGACGTCAACGACAACCCTCCCGCCTTCCCTTATGCCTACCACAACGTCAGCCTGTCGGAGTCGGCGGCGCTTGGGTCGCGAGTAGCTCTGCCGGCCGCTGCCGACCCCGACTTTGGGACCAATGGAACAATCTTCAAATACGAGCTCCGGCCTTTAGACGACCCGCTGCCCTTTGTGCTCATCAGAGAGGAGGAGGAGGTTCTCTACCTGCAGGTGCGAACCGGTCTTGTTGCGTTCCACGCGGCGACAGTGAATCAGTCAGTAATCGGTGGCTGCTTCAGGTCGACCAGCCTCTTGATCGAGAGACGCGGGCGTCTTACTCTTTCTCACTGCTGGCGACGGACGGAGGCGGACTAACTGGCCAGCTCTCGGTTGCTGTCAACATTCTGGATGCCAACGACAACGCACCGACTTTTGGAGAGCGGACTTATCGCGCCACTGTCTCCGAACTCTTGCCCAGAGGCAGCATCGTTCTACGAGTGAACGCAACTGACCCTGATAGTGGCAGCAACGGACATGTGGTGTATCGCCTCTCCGAAGGGTCTGCTGGCGACCAGTTTTCAATCGAGCCGGATACCGGAGTTATCCGCAGCGCGGTCGACCGTCTGCGCTGCGACCAACAGCAGCCCTGCGTCGCCGACCGACGCTCCAACTGCTCCACTCTCTGTCAATTCTTCGTCGAAGCCTGGGACCGGGGCCGGCCGGCTCAGCGGGGCCGCGCCCTCGTCCAGCTGTCGGTGTTGGACGAAAACGATCAGGCGCCCGTCATCCGCTTCGACTCGCAGAGTCCCGCGGCCGCCAGCAGCCAGATGAGCAACACCGCTTTCGTGCTGGAGAGCGCGCAGGTCGGCTCGGTGGTTGCCGTCGCCACTGTCGTCGACGAGGACCTGGGCGTCAACGGCCAGACGGACCTGGACGTCGTGGCGGGCAACGAGCTTGGACATTTCTCCCTGGATCGCAGAAGCGACCCCTTCAACCTCATCCGAGTGGCCTCGAAGCTAAATCGGAGCCAGACGCCCTTCTTCAACCTAACCCTCTTGGCTAAGGATCGGGGCACGCCGCCCCAAGAGACGCGTCGCTCCCTACTCGTCTTCGTTCGATCCGCCGGCGACAAGCCGCCCGTCTTCCAGCAGTCTCTCTACCGTGTTGACTTGCTCGACTCCTTGCCACTGGGAAGCTTTGTGACCGCCGTGTTGGCCGCCGGCGGCAGCTCAACCACAGCTCTGTACCGTCTGGTCGACGGAAACGAGCAGCAGCTGTTCCATTTGAACCAGAGGACTGGCCTCATCGTCACTGCCGCTTCTCTACGTGGGAAGCACGGAGTGCACAGGCTGGCTGTGGAAACCTTCAGCGACAATTCACTTGTTGAAGCCTCTCGAACTACCGTGGAGATCTCCATTCGCGCTGCCGATACTCAAAACGGCCGTGGCCGCTTTCTCCAAAAGCTTTACTCCGTCAGCGTCGCCGAAGACGCTCCACTGCCTGCTGTTTTGGTGCACTTGAACTCTACGGGCGCAGCTTCCAGTAGCGTCTATGCTTTCGACGTCGACATGGACATCGACTTGGCAGAGCTCTTCGCAATCGACCCTTCCAATGGGACCTTGTATCTTCTGCGCCCGCTAGACAGGGAGGGCCGGAAGCACTACCTATTTGCTGTTTGCTTGGTGGACGCTGACACGGGTCTCTCCGTTGACTGGGCCAGTGTTGGAGTGACCGTCGACGACGCCAACGACAACCCTCCTGAATTCGACCCAGTGGAATACCACGCCAATGTCTTTCGATCTCAGCTGCTCTCTGAAACTCTGCCTATCGCCACAGTTAGCGCCACTGACAGAGACAGTGGAGAATTTGCTTCTCTGACGTATCACGTGTCGTCGTCTCCTGTGGTTGGGTTGCTAACAGTCGACAAGAAGACGGGCGTCGTCACCGCAAATGGTGCTGTCGTCAGAGAACATTTTGCGAGCAGTTCTGCGTCGTCTCTGAGAGCAACAATCGGTGTCTCTGACGGCGGTGGACTGTCAGGCTTGCAGCCTGCAACCGTTCACCTGCACTTCGTTGAAAATGAAACGGATCTACCGAAATTCACCAAGTCTGCCTACCAGTTCTCGATTCGTGAAGATGCCGTCAATTCTCCATCGGTTGGAGGCAGAGTTGTTGGCAGGGTCTCTGTCAGCGACCCAGACGGCGACGAAAGCGGTCAAGCCCCAAAGCTACTCGAGCAAGCGCCCGTCGAGTACCGCCTTCTGGGCGGAAGCAGAGGAAGTCTCTTTGAAATCGGCCGCTACTCTGGTGAAATCAGGGCAGCCAAGCCAATTGACAAAGAAGAGTTGGGCGCCAACTGCTGTCGACTGACCGTCGCCGCCCTCGCAAGAGCCGGCGCTGCCACAACGACTGTCCAGCTGTCCATTCTCGACGTCAACGACAACTGGCCCAAGTTTCGATCTCGGCGCATCGGTGGAGCGGACGCAGCCGTGACAGTGTCAATTGGTATGGACGCTTACGCCGGCATGTTCCTGTTGGACGCTTCTGCATCCGATGCAGACGAAGGGCAAAACGGCAACGTTTCCTACTCCCTGCGGCCGTCTGACGGCGCTGGCGTCATTAACATTCACTCCGATGGGACGATCACATTGGCGAAGCCGTTCGTTCTTTTGACCAACGACACCTACACCTTTGAAGTGACTGCTACGGACGACGGCATTCCGTCTCTCCATTCGTCATTTGTCCTAGAGCTGACGGTGCACAAATCCGTCTGGAATGCTAGAAGAGAGCAAATTGGGCAATCTCTGCTGCTCGACATCCCTGAGAACACTCCTGTCAACACACGACTACTGCAACTCAACTACACTGCCGTCTCTTCCGAGTCGACAGTGACGTTCTCGGCAGTTGGTGAAAGCGCAAGCGATTACGTCTCTGTCTTTCCCGATGGGTGGGTCTACGTGAAGTCGGTTCTCGACTACGAGGAAGCGTCCGTTGTCACCGTGGACGTGAGAGTGGAGGAGCGCCTTCCGGCTGGGCAGACGGTGACGGGAGTGTCGACGGTGACTCTGAACGTCTTGGACGTCAACGACAACAGCCCCACCTGTCGCAGCGTGCTCTTCCGCTTCGAGCTCGCCGAGAACTCGCCGCCTCCGGCCTTTGTGGGCTCCATTCAGGCGTCGGATCCGGACGAAGGTCTAAACGGCAGGATTCACTACAGGCTGAAGAGCGGAAGCAGCCAGTTCCACGTGGATGCGTCCACGGGCGACATCGTCTCCCTGGTCGAGTTCGACAAGGAGTCGCTCGACGTCCAGCAGCCCTTTCAACTGACAGTTGTGGTAGCCGACCTGGGCGTGCCCTCACGGTCCACCGAGTGCCTGGTGGAAATCTCCATCGTTGACGTCGACGACAACGCGCCCGTCTTCACGCTCGACGTCTTCTCTGCCACAGTGGCCGAAGACGCCTCTGTCGGCGACGTCGTGTTGACGGTGACCGCCAACGACGCCGACTCTGGAGAAAACGGCGAGGTGCTGTTCGCAATCGAGTCGACTCAACCTGCGCAGCAGAAGAGTCCCTTCGCCATGGAGAAGACGTCTGGCAGACTGGTCTTGGAAAGCCCTCTGGATCGCGAAGAGGCAGCACACTTCGTGTTGAACATCTCTGCGACGAGCAAGGGAAACCTAAGCAGGAAAAGCTTCGCCGCAGCAACGATAATGGTCAAAGACGTCAACGACAACGCTCCCGTCTTTGTCACCTATCAAAAGGCACCACTGGAGTTACAAGAGTCGCTGCCTCTTGGAAGCATAATTGCGAACTTCCATGCAAAGGACGCGGACGTTGGGTTGGCGGCTAAGGTTTCGTATTCCATCGAGTCAGGCAACGTCGACAACTGCTTTCACATCGACAGTGTCACCGGCGAGCTGCGCTTGATAAAACTGCTGGACTACGAAGCGAGAAGGGGCTACAACTTGGTCGTAGCTGCGTCGGACGCCGGTCAGCCACCGCAAAAATCGGCAGTCGTTGTCAACATTACTGTGGTCGACGAAAACGACAACTCGCCTTCAATCAGCACAAACGTTGTGCAAGTCAACGAAAACACTCTGCCGAATGTGCTTTTCGCTAGAGTCCAAGCTACCGATGCTGACAGCGGTACCAACGGTTTGCTGAGGTTCTCCATCGTGGAGCAGTTTCCTGAAGAAGCATTCGGCATCAGCGATCAAACGGGAGACTTGTTTCCTCTGAAGTTGTTGGACCGGGAAGTCGCCGACTCTTACCGACTGCTGGTCCGCGTGGACGACAGCCCTTTGGATGTGGGGCAGACGCGGAGCGACGAGCGCTGGATCAGCCTGCTTGTCGAGGACGAAAACGACAACGCGCCGACGTTTGTCGGCCCGATGGCAACCGCTTTCCTCACCGAAGGCGACAGCGGCCGGCCGCTGCAGGGCGGACAGCGCAGAAAGATCGGCCAGTTGTTCGCCAGCGATCCGGACAGGGGCGTCAACGGGACAGTGAAGTTCCGACTTTTGCGCCAGGGGAGAGGCGACGAAAGCCGCTTCTTCCTTTCCGAAGATGGATCACTCTATCTGGAGCCATCTGCTGCCGACAGTACAGCTTGGCGGCCTTTCTACAACCTGACGGTGCAGGCGACCGATTCTGACAAAAGCGACACTGCCGGGCAGAGAAGCACCGTAACACAATACCGAGTCGTTCCACTGCCGCCGCCGACGCAGCAGCGAGGCAGGCCACTCTTCGACAAGACTTCGTACAAGTTCGAAGTGTCCGAGGACGCGCACGTCGGCGCCGTCTTCGGCCAAGTGTCGGCCGCCGCTGAGCCTCGAACGGGCAGTCGGATTGCCTACTACGTCGTGTCTACCGAGGTGACGCCGAGAGGAGCCGCTGCCGAGTCTATCCTACCGACAATTCACGCTGACGAGAACGGCGGAAATCTCAAAATCGGCGCTCTGCTGGACCGCGAGTTGATGGGCGACAACTTTGTCATCCAGGTGGCAGCTGTGCTGATGGACGCTTCTGCGCCCGCCGCCACCCTCTGTCAGGTGAGTGCATTTAATGTAGCTCCAGTCCTCGCTTTTCCCCATACCGCTGACCGTCTAGTAGATATGTATTTCGTACATATGTACAAGCCGCCATTTCCGTCATGTCTGTTACTCGTGATCAGCAATGTACCCCCCATTCAGCTTGTTAGTTAGCCTGTCTCCCGCTAAGCAAACTAGCCAAAGCAGGCTTTCGGGAATAACAGCCTGAGTGAACACTGAGCCGAGCGGCGAAGGCGTGCGAGCGCAGACGCAGGCAGATGTCCAATTTGGGGGGCCGCCGGGCGACGACAACGTGTCGTTCCAATGGCTGGTCGCAAATAGAGCCGGTCAAAAGGACGCGCGAGTCGTGACGGGGGGAGAGAGAAGAGCTGGGAGGGAGGGAAGGAGGATGTGGGGAGAGCGCCCCTGCCCAGGTACATAGGAGCCGAGGAGACGAAGGAAGGGAGAGGGAGAAGAGGAGGGATTTACGGCTAGATCATCTGTCAGCGTTCCCTCGTCCTTTTCAGCGCTGAGCACAAGGTTCACTCTTCCAATTCATGCAGGCGGCGCAGCGTGTTGTACAGTACACCAATACCATAGTCGGTGTGAGCGGAGGTGGGTACGTACCTCTAGATAGGAAGCGCCGACCGACGCTGCGTTACGCATACTCCGGTCAGACATTGCGTTCGGGGGAAGAACACAATGGCTCGCCGTCGTCGCGGACGATTGCGCCGAATAAGCAGGCTGTAAATCTAGCGACGCTGCGCCCTCGGTCAACGACGGATTAGAATTCGGCCGGCCGGCACAAGAGGGACCTGACTGACTACATAGATGTCTCTATGTCTGAGTCATTCTTGTTTTGAACGAGAGGATTTAGCACCTTCTCCCTCTTTCATGGCACATAAAGCAACTCACTGCAACCACCGTGACAGCGAGAGAGGGGGGGGGGGGGGGGTGCTGTCGCAAGAACCAATTCCAGAATTCTAACAATGCTGACTTCGAATTGTATGTACATAAGTCGCATTGCTACTACACAATATCAAAAGAAGTATGCACATGCGAACAAACACCTAGAAGCCCACTTTCTCAGCCAGCGATTGGCAAACGAGAGTCTGTCGCCGGTTACACAAAAGTAATGTGTACATGTTTAGTTAGGCAAAGCAGTACCTATGGATGTCTATGTAGGCGAGCGATGTACATTGGTTTCCTTTTGTGAGCACATCGTCGAGTGTCTTTATGGAGCCGGCGGAAGAGGCGGCCACAATGGTCACTTCACACTTGGCTCACTCAGAGTGAAAGGCCAGCATCAGTGTACACTGCAGCTGTTTTGTTGGTTGGGGTGGGGGGGGGGGGGGTCTGGGGTGCGTGGCTGGGAGACTATGTATGTCCTGATGGCTGCGTTCCATTCGACCGTCGGTGTAGGAGATGACAACCGCGGACGACATCCATACAGCATGACTGACCTTAATACAATAGAATTAGTGAACGTAAACATGACAGACATATGTACACAGAGTTTGTTGGCACGATTGATTGCCAAACTGGGAAATGACGATTGTGTGGTTCAGGTGGAGTTGCGAGTGGTCGACGTCAACGACGAGGCGCCCATGCTTGGCCGACCCTTCTACCTGTTCGAGGTGGCCGAGGATGCGGCCGTCGGCAGTCTGGTGGGACGGCTCGAAGCTCGCGACTCCGACTCCGCCGCCACCGGACAGCGTCTGCGCTTCGGCTGGACGTCGCCATCGGCTCTCTTCTCCGTCGAGCCTGAGACGGGAGTGGTCCGACTGGAGCGTCCCTTGGACGTCGACGAGCGCCGTCTCCACCGTCTGCGAGTGCAAGTCAGCGACGGCAGGCACATCAGTCGGCCGGTAGCCGTGACCGTCCGAGTGACGGACGTCAACGACAACGCGCCCGTCTTCGTCCCTTCGGACCGCTACTTCTTTCAACTGACCGAGGGACGCCACCGCAATCGGTTCCTCGGAAGCGTCGTCGCCGTCGACCAGGACGAGGGCGACAACGCCGCCATCGAGTACGGTCTTGTGGAGACCTGGGAGGGCCAGCCCTTTCGAATCGACGGCAAGACAGGCGTGTTGACGGTCGACGGCGAGCTCGACTACGAAGAGGTCAGTGTGACCGGTCCTACTGTGAGTAGGGATTACCTATATACAATGTAAGCAGCCGTCGGCCTGCAAAATGAATTGCAGCTGCATGAAGTACAGTCACAAGATTTCGCTTGCTGGTACATAGAGTATCTCGTGGCACGACCACTGAAGTGTCGCAGGTTTATCCTTGTTTCTGGCACAACATGTTGATTGTTACGTATTCATTAGCACTCAACCAATTCGTACATATGTATCTATTGAGTTAAATGTTTGTTTTTATACTCCACAAAAAGTGTGGAGTATATAGCGATTGTGCGCGAA
Source organism: Linhomoeus sp. GSCO2_2 (assembly GCA_030248115.1). Taxonomy (NCBI): domain Eukaryota; kingdom Metazoa; phylum Nematoda; class Chromadorea; order Monhysterida; family Linhomoeidae; genus Linhomoeus; species Linhomoeus sp. GSCO2_2. Next base: position 3,900 of record JASAMZ010008668.1, on the reverse strand, counting down.
ACGCAGAAAATTACAGTCAACGGCGTTCGCGCGTGAAGCGGCCGATTTGCAAACGGTCTTTTGCGTTGGGTAGGCCTAGTAAGTGGGCAGGGTGGACACCAAACGGGGTCACGCTCCGGGACCCCGTTGGCGGGAAATTCAAAAATTTAAATATTCAAAGTACTGGAAAATGGGTTGAGCAAGGTAGAACTCGAGAAAGTTGCCTATAATGGTATACACTATCTTTTGATATGTTGTAGTACTCGATAGGGCCGAGGGCGCAAAAAAAGAATTGGATCGCTGCGGGACCCATTTTAGCGCCAAATTTGAAAAATTCGCGATTTTTGGTCCTTTTCCGACTTTGACGGGCTGCTGTGCGGGCTAGGTAGCAGCTAGAGCGGCGAGACCGCTTTTGGTTCCCCCTTCCAGATGTCCTCTATCGAATGAGCCATGAACGGAGAAAATCGGGCGAAACACAAAACAATTATTTTCCCGCAACTTTTTTGACTCCGGGGTCGAAAATTGCAATTTTCGCGTTTCGGCGTCTGTAGCTGTCGAATGCGTTGCCGACGCGTTCCAAAGGTGGTTTCAAACGATTCTGCGCTTAAATCTGGCCCTGAAAGAGAATTTTAAAAATTTGCAGAGCTACAGTATCCCTGCCGCGTCGGTTTGAATTTTGGGCGTCGGGTCGACTTTGCCAATATTATGCTCGATTTCGGGGTTTTCGGGGGCGCTGATTACGAATCTGGCATCCGTTCAGTGTATAGATGACATTTGAACGTACCTACGACGAATTTGTATGCTACAGTACCCCAAGTGCAGAATTTCAGTTCCCGGAGTCCATAGGAAACTAGGGGTGTTGTATGTCGAATCTGGGGTATTTTGGGATGTAGATCACGAATTCAGCATTGCTTTTGCGATTGGAGGTGCCAGGAGGCCACAACAGCAGAGGAGTCACCGTGCGTAGGAGTTTAAATTTGTGGAGTATACTGCGTCCCCCGGACGACTTGCCTGGTTTCTAACGTCACTTCCACCCTTCAGCAAGGTGTCTACGTTCTGGTCGTCACAGCGAGAGATCACGGTAGCCCCTTCTTGTCAGCCACTGCAACTGTTTTTGTGGCGGTGACAGATCTCAACGACAACGTCCCTTCATTCACCGAAGAGAGCTACTTCGCCGAAGTCCAAGAAGACGTTCCGGTTGGAACCAAAGTTTTTACAGCCACAGCCACAGACTTGGACGCAGGTTGGACGTCACTTGTACATACATATGTAGTACTATGGTTGTCTAAGGATACTTACCATCAACTGAAGCAATGTATCTCTTCAGGCGACACTTTGTCGTACGCGATCACAAGTGGCGATCCACTGGGCCGTTTCTCCATCGACCAGGACGGCGTGGTGACTTTGGAGAAGGCGCTCGACCACGACCGCTGGCCCACCCACCAGCTGACCCTCTCCGTGTCCGATCGCTCTTCCACCAGCAACTTCTCTCACGAGGCTTTCGCTCAACTGACAGTGACGGTGCTCGACGTCAACGACAACGCTCCGGTGTTTGTGTCGCCGACGTCGGCCGTTCTCGTTCCCAACGAAGAGGGCCAATTCGAATCGGGCCGCCTGGTGACCATCGTCCGCGCGGAGGACGCCGACTCCGGACTGAACGGCCTCGTCGAGTTCCACCTCGATCCCAGCTCGGCCGACTACTTCAGTCTAGACCCCGTCCTTGGCTATCTGTCCTTCAAGGCGGCGCCCCCTACCGACGTAGTCAACTTGACCATCTGGGCGGAAGACCGCGGTGACCCTCCACGTAGGACGCGCGCTCAACTGATCGTCCACTTGCTGGGCGGCAAGAGACGAGTGGGCAGCCAGCGGCGACCGCTCTTCCTGAGCCATCCGACGGAGCTCCAGGTGTCCGAAGACACAGCCGTGGGCAGCAGCATTCTCCAGTTCGCCACCAGCTACGTTGAAGAGGAGCTGGTCAACTTCTGGCTGGAGAACGAGTCGGCCGGCCCACTCTCCATCGAGCCGGACACCGGAGTGCTCTTCGTGTCAAGGTCGCTCGACCACGAGACAGCGCCGCTTCATCGGCTCAGCGTCTGCGTCGGCGTCGTCCGCGAGCGCAACAAGACAGTGCTGGATCGGGCCGGTCTCCTGGTGGAAGTGACCGACGTCAACGACTGCCGGCCCCACTTTCCCTACCAGCCGATCCATCTGCGAGTGGCCAGTCGCCTGTCTGGCCCTTTCCCCGTACCGATAGGCGTCGCCGAGGCGCTCGACGGCGACGAGGGCCTGAATGGCAAACTCTCCTACTCCCTGATCCAGGGCGACAACTCCGTCTTCCAAATCGACTCCATGACTGGGCTCGTCTCCGTCAAGCGGCAAATTCACTGGGACTCCTCGGATACTCCAATGGAGCTGGTCGTGGAAGCGATCGATTCAGGTTTTGTACCTGACGACACCCTGTTGATTGTGAATCAATCGGTTAAGCTTTGGGCACATGCTAAAGGCGTTAAGCACATGTTAAAGGCGTGTTTATGCTTTAGGTACACCCAGAAGGAAGTCAAAGGGGCGGGTCGTGGTGTCTCCCATTGACTTGCACGTCGGTCAGCAGCCTCTGTTCGATCGCCCCTACTACGAGGGATCTATCAGAGAAAACCTGGCTGGTAGAATGACCGTTCTCACAGTGACAGCCCGGCTTGGAAGTCTGCCAGTGCGGTAAGCCGTGGTTCACCACAGCCGACAGAGACGTTTATAACATTCTCTTGAAGGAATGTCCAACGGCAAGACATTATGTTATAACCCATTAGGTTCCCAGACGCACTCAAGTGCGTCTGGGACTAAAATAAAAAAAGTTTTTTATTGTCGATTTTTTACTCTGATCTTGGTAAAAAATCTTCAGTTGAGGGCAACATCAACATTTTTTACTCTCAGTACTAATCGGGGAGAATCTTTTTTACCGAGGTGGGAAAAGTTGTTTACCGAGACAGGAAATGTTTTTTACCAAGGCGGGAAAAGTTTTTTACTGAGATAGAAAATGTTTTTTACTGAGAGGGAAAATGTTTTTTGCTATGCCAGATTTTTCAGTGAGTGACTTTTTTACTGTAGCAAGTGATGTTTTTTACTCTGGGGGCCCTAGTTGTTTACTCTGGTGCTCTTCAACATGGGGGCTGGAATTTTTTACTCTGGGGGCCCTAGTTGCTTACTCTGGCACTCTTCAACATGGGGGTTACAAATTTTTAACTCGGGGGGCCCTAATTTTTTACTCTGGCACTCTTCTACATGGGGGGCTGGAATTTTTACTCTGGGGGGTCAAATTTTTTACTTTGGCACTTTTCAACATTGGGGGTCCAAATTTTTATACTCCACAAAAAAGTGTGGAGTATATAGCGTTTGTGCGCGAAACGCAGTAATTTGGACCGGATGGCGTTCGCGCGTGAAGCGGCCGATTTGCAAACGATCTTTTGCGTTGGGTAGGTCTAGTAGGTGGGCAGGGTGGACACCAAACGGGGTCACGCTTCGGGACCCCGTTGGCGGGAAATTCAAAAATTAAATTTTCAAAGTACTGAAAAATGGGTTGAGCAAGGTAGAACTCGAACCAGGCAAGTCGTCCGGGGGACGCAGTATACTCCACAACTATGAACTCCTATGCATGGTGACTCCTCTCCTGTTGTGGCCTCCTAACACTCCCAATCGCAAAAGTAATGCCGAATTCGTGATCTACACCACAGAATACCCCAGAATCGACATACAACACCCCTAACTTCCTATGGACTCTCAGAACCAAAATTCTGCACTTGGGGTACGGTAGCACGCAGATTGGCCACAGGTGTGATAAAAGTGCATCTAAACGCTAAACGAATGCCAAATTCGTAATCAGCGCCCCCGAAAACCCCAAATCGAGTATAATATCGCGAAAGTCGACCC
>JASAMZ010008666.1:0-18848 GCA_030248115.1 Linhomoeus sp. GSCO2_2 | reverse complement strand
AGGTCCACAGGAGGCGGTCTCCATGGTATCCCACATGTCCCTTGAGTCGAATGCAGCCACTGAACATTGACTGGTACTGGACACAAAGACAAGAGTTTGGCAACTAATTGACGAGCCACATTTCAATCTCAAGACCAAAAAAGAAAATGGCAGAATCTAGTCACCTTTTGACAGTTTCTGAAGTGTCGCGAACGCCCCAGTTGGCAAGGGAAGAATCCAGTGTGAAACGTGGATAGTTCCGGATTCAGAAGAGGACCACCGAAGGACAGTGACGAAGTCTCTGAAACACCAAATTGAACATGTCATGGATTTTTTATGCATTACACAATCCACACAATTTACGCAAGACCAGCAAAATTCCGCAAGGAAATTTGCCCTAGTACACGGTCAGGCGTCGGTAAAGGCGACCACACTAAGACTAAGACAAGAGCAAAAGACGCGGGGGTAATAAGAGAAATTCCGCAAGAAAATTTGCCCTAGTACACAGTCAGGCCTCGGTAAAGGCGATTGCGCAAAAGTCGACCACACTAAGACTAAGACAAGAGCAAAAGACGCGGGTGTAATAAGAGAAATTCCGCAAGAAAATTTGCCCTAGTACACAGTCAGGCGTCGGTAAAGGCGATCGCGCAAAAGTCGACCACACTAAGACTAAGACAAGAGCAAAAGACGCGGGTGTAATAAGAGAAATTCCGCAAGAAAATTTGCCCTAGTACACAGTCAGGCGTCGGTAAAGGCGATTGCGCAAAAGTCGACCACACTAAGACTAAGACAAGAGCAAAAGACGCGGGTGTAATAAGAGAAATTCCGCAAGAAAATTTGCCCTAGTACACAGTCAGACGTCGGTAAAGGCGATTGCGCAAAAGTCGACCACACTAAGACTAACAAGAGCAAAAGACCCGGGGGTAATAAGAGAAATCCCGCAAGAAAATTTGCCATAGCACACAGGCAGGCGTCGGTAAAGGCGGTTGCGCAAGACGCGGGGGTAATAAGAGAAATTCCGCAAGAAAATTTGCCCTAGTACACAGTCAGGCGTCGGTAAAGGCAATCGCGCAAAAGTCGACCACACTAAGACTAACAATAGCAAAAGGCGCGGGGGTAATAAGAGAAATTCCGCAAGAAAATTTGCCCTAGTACACAGTCAGGGGTCGGTAAAGGCGTCAGGCGATCGCGCAAAAGTCGGCCACACTAAGACTAAGACAAGAGTAAAAGACGCGGGGGTATTTCGCCAAAAAAATAAAAATTAATCCACGCAAAAAAGACACGCAAAGAGAAATTCCGCAGGAAAATTAGCCCTCGTACACAACCAGGCGTCGGTAAAGGCAACCGAGCAAAAGTCGACCACACTTAGACTAAGACAAGAGTAAAAGACGCGGGGGTATTTCGCCAAAATAATTAAAATCAATTCACGCAAAATAAGACAAATTCCGCAAGATAACATGCCCTAGTACACAGTCAGGCGTCAGTAAAGGCGACCGCGCCTAAGCCGACCACACTTAGACTAAGACAAGAGTAAAAGACGCGGAGGTATTTCGCCAAAATAATTAAAATCAATTCACGCAAAATAAGATAAATTCCGCAAGATAATATGCCCTAGTACACAGTCAGGCGTCAGTAAAGGCGACCGCGCCTAAGTCGACCACACTTAGACTAAGACAAGAGCAAAAGACGCGAGGGCATTTCGCCAAAATAATTAAAATCAATTTATGTAAAACAAGTAAAATCAATTAAGATAATTTGCCCTAGTACACACACAGTCAGGCGTCGGTAAAGGCGACCGCGCAACAGTCGAACACACTTAACAAGAGCAAAAGACGCGGGGGTATTTCGCCAAAATAATTGAAATCAATTTATGTAAAACAAGAAAAAATTCCGCAAAAAAATTTGCCCTAGTATGTACACAGTCAGGCGTCCGTAAAGGCGAACGCGCAACAGTCGACCACACTTAGACTAAGACAAGAGCAAAAGACGCGCGGCGCATTTCGCCAAAATAATTGCATAATCGCGCACCAGCTTAACTGTGGTAGCACTACAGAGTGGCCAAATAAAGGTGAGAACACCAACTTTGCAGTCCCTGTTCTCAAGCGTCTCTGCCCGAATAGCGCTCAAAGTTGTACATTAGATGATACTACAAGGTGTTCTTGACAAACTGTGCGAATTTCAATCAATTCGATTCAGTGAATGTTGAATAGCGCCGTTTTGCGCAACATCATGTCGAAAAGAGGTGCGATGCTTTCCAAATCGTCACCATCTCTGATTTTCGACACGATGTTGAGGCGTGCAAAACGGCGCTATTCAACATTCACTGCATCGAATTGATTGAAATTCGCACAGTTCGTCAAGAACGCCCTGTAGTCTCTTGTGTACAATAATGAGCGCAATCAGGGCACAGACGCTTGAGAACAGGGACTGCAAAGTTGGTGGTCTCACCTTTATTTGACCACCCTGTAGGCACAAGCAGCGTAATTGAAGGCTGCTCACCAGGGGGCGCGTGGGGAAGCGATGGCGCAGTGGCGGCGCTCCTACTGCGTCGGCGACCGGAGCGACGTCTACCGGCGGCGGCCATTGCCTTCTTCTCGCGCTGCTCTGGCCGAAGTCGCGACGTCGCTTCTTCTGGCGGCCCTGCAAGCAACGCAAAAGGAACCAGTGAAGGTTAAAAGTAAGAGCTTGCAAAGTGAAAAGTACAGGGGGCGCGTGAAAAAGTGACACCCCCTAACTTTGTGGCCGTCGTTCTCGAACCTGACAAAACATCAGGCCCAAATTTGGCTACATCGCACTACATTGTGGTGGTTCTGACAAACTGTGAAAATTTCATGGTGATCCATGCATGATGCATGAAAATATGATGCAAATCCAAAAAGTTACACAATTTGACATTTCACAAACACGAACAGAAGTTTCAGAATTAAATAAAGGCAAATCACTATCAGAGAAATTCAAAAATTCTCAATCATTTCACAAAATACAACATTCAACCAATATTAAATGACATTCGCAAAAATACACAAATTTGTACAACAACACAAAAATATCAAAATTATTGATAAACTAGCAGAAATTCACAAATTTACACAATTTCACACTTCACAAACAAAAGTATCGAAATTAAATAAATCATTCTCTCAGAAACCAAGAAATCCTCAATCATTGCATAAAACTACAGAACTCAATAACTGAAAATTGCTTACGCACAAATCCACAAATTTCCAATCATACAGACACACAAATATACCGAAATTAAAATCAATCTACTGCAAATTCACAAACGTACACGATTTCACACTTCACAAAAATAAACACAATACTCAAAAAATAAATAAACTTGCAACTCGCAGAAATTAAGAAATTGACAATCATTACATAAAATTACAACATTCAATAAATTCAGAATCACTTTCGCACAGATTCAAGAATTTCCATAATAAAATCAATCTGCCTCAAGTTCACAGACTCACACGATTCCACATTTTCATAACAGACATTAAGAAATTCTCAATCATTGCATAAAATTAAAACATTCAGTAAATTCAGAATCACTTTCGCACAGATTCACGAATTTCCACAATTACGCAAAACAAATCGAAATTAAAATCAATCTACCGCAAATTCACAAACTTACACGATTTCACATTTCACAAAAAACAAACAAAAGCCTCAAAACTGAATAAATTCAAAACTCGCAGAATCTCAAGCATGAAATCTTGACACCTAGTCAGAAACACCATGTAGTACGTATGTCCGTTCCAAATTGGGGTCTGACATGTTGAGCCAAACTCGAGAACGGCGGCCACAAAGCTTGGGGTATCACTTTTTTATCCACCTCGTATATTCTCAAGACTAAACATCTAACAAAATGACAGAATCTATTCACCTTTTGACAGTCTTTGAAGAGTCGTGAACGCTCGCCAGTTGGCAAGGGAAGAATCCAGTGTGAAACTTGGACAGTTCCGGATTCAGAAGAGGACCACCGAAGGACAGTGACGAAGTCTCTGAAACACCAAATTGAACATGTCATGGATTTTTCATGCATTACACAATCCACACAATTTACGCAAAATAAGAGAAATTCCGCAAGAAAATTTGCCCTAGTACACAGTCAGGCGTCAGTAAAGGCGACCGCGCCTAAGTCGACCACACTTAGACTAAGACAAGAGTAAAAGACGCGAGGGCATTTCGCCAAAATTAATTAAAATCAATTCACGCAAAATAAGATAAATTCCGCAACATAATTTGCCCTAGTACACAGTCAGGCGTCAGTAAAGGCGACCGCGCCTAATTCGACCACACTTAGACTAAGACAAGAGTAAAAGACGCGAGGGCATTTCGCCAAAATTAATTAAAATCAATTCACGCAAAATAAGGTAAACTCCGCAAGATAATATGCCCTAGTACACAGTCAGGCGTCAGTAAAGGCGACCGCGCCTAAGTCGACCACACTTAGACTAAGACAAGAGTAAAAGACGCGAGGACATTTCGCCAAAATAATTAAAATCAATTCACGCAAAATAAGATAAATTCCGCAACATAATTTGCCCTAGTACACAGTCAGGCGTCAGTAAAGGCGACCGCGCCTAAGCCGACCACACTTAGACTAAGACAAGAGCAAAAGACGCGAGGACATTTCGCCAAAATACTTAGAATCAATTTATGCAAAACAAGTAAAATTAAGCAAGCAAATTTGTCCTAGTACACAGTCAGGCGTCGGTAAAGGCGAACGCGCAACAGTCGACCACACTCAGACTAAGACTGAGAGCAAAAGACGCGCGGCTCATTTCGCCAAAATAATTGGATAATCGCGCACCCGCTTAACTGTGGTAGCACTACAGAGTGGCCAAATAAAAGTGAGAACAATAAAAGTGAGAACCCGAATAGCGCTAAAAGTTGTACATTACATGATACTACAAGGTGTTCTTGACAATCTGTGCGAATTTCAATCAATTCGATTCAGTGAATGTTGAATAGCGCCGTTTTGCGCAACATCATGTCGAAAATCGGGTGCGATGCTTTCCAACCGAGGACGAGTACCGTACGCCATCGAGATCGGCCATCGTCGATTTTCGACATGATGTCGAGGCGTGCAAAACGGCGCTATTCAACATTCACTGCATCGAATTGATTGAAATTCGCACAGTTCGTCAAGAACACCCTGTAGTCTCTTGTGTACAATAATGAGCGCAATCAGGGCACAGACGCTTGAGAACAGGGACTGCAAAGTTGGTGCTCTCACTTTTATTTGACCACCCTGTAGGTACAAGAAGCAGCGTAATTGAAGGCTGCTCACCAGGGGGCGCGTGGGGAAGCGATGGCGCAGTGGCGGCGCTCCTACTGCGTCGGCGACCGGGGCGACGTCTACCGGCGGCGGCCATTGCCTTCTTCTCGCGCTGCTCTGGCCGAAGTCGCGACGTCGCTTCTTCTGGCGGCCCTGCAAGCAACGCGAAAGGAACCAGTGAAGGTTATAAAAGTAAGAAGTTGCAAAGTGAAAAGTACAGGGGGCGCGTAAAAAAAGTGGCACCCCCCTAACTTTGTGGCCGCCGTTCTCGAACCTGACAAAACATCAGGCCCACATTTGGCTACATCGTACTACACGTAGCGATGCATATAAAAACTAATCCTGAGTTAATTTTTGTTTTTGACCTAGTTAAAAAACTGGAGCTGAGTTACTTTTTGTTTTTACCTGGTTAAAAAACTGGACCTGAGTTAATTTTTTAATCAAAAACTAGTTTTTTAACTGAGCAGTTAAAAATTAGTTTTTGAACTGCAGTGCTTCAGTCACAAAGTCCGCAAATTGAGTCTTGTCATTCCTGAAAAACCATTTACGTGGCCGATTTGGCCTATGCCGGAGGTGGCTTGGTGATAGTGAGACAAGTTTCAGACAAATTTTGAAGAATTACTGACAGTTCTGATGGTCATGATCAGTCAAAAGCACCTTTCTAATGCGATATAATAAAAAAACTGTTAAAAAACTGGCTGGCTCTAGTTACTTTTTTAACTGCAGGTAAAAAACTAACCTAAAATTAGTTAATTTTTGTGAGTTTTTTAACAGCTAGTTGGTAAAAAACTCCAAAATTAGTTTAGTTTAGTTTTTAGTTTCGTAACTCGGAGTTTTTATATGCATCGCTAACTACACGGTGGTGTTTCTGACAAACTGTGAAAATTTCATGGTGATCCATGCATGATGCATGAAAATATGATGCAAATCCAAAAAGTTACACAATTTGACATTTCACAAACACGAACAGAAGTTTCAGCATTAAATAAAGGCAAATCACTATCACAGAAATTCAAAAATTCTCAATCATTTCACAAAATACAACATTCAACCAATATTAAATGACATTCGCAAAAATACACAAATTTGTACAACAACACAAAAATATCAAAACTATTGATAAACTAGCAGAAATTCACAAATTTACACAATTTCACACTTCACAAACAAAAGTATCAAAATTAAATAAATTACAAAATCACTCTCGCAGAAACTAAGAAATCCTCAATCATTGCATAAAACTACAGAACTCAATAACTGAAAATTGCTTACGCACAAACCCACAAATTTCCAATCATACAGACACACAAATATACCGAAATTAAAATCAATCTACTGCAAATTCACAAACCTACACGATTTCACACTTCACAAAAATAAACACAATACTCAAAAAATAAATAAACTTGCAACTCGCAGAAATTAAGAAATTGACAATCATTACATAAAATTACAACATTCAATAAATTCAGAATCACTTTCGCACAGATTCACGAATTTCCATAATAAAATCAATCTGCCTCAAGTTCACAGACTTACACGATTCCACATTTCATAACAGATATTAAGAAATTCTCAATCATTGCATAAAATTAAAACATTCAGTATATTCAGAATCACTTTCGCACAGATTCACAAATTTCCACAATTACGCAAAACAAATCGAAATTAAAATCAATCTACCGCAAATTCACAAACTTACACGACTTCACATTACACAAAAAACAAACAAAAGCCTCAAAACTGAATAAATTCAAAACTCGCAGAATCTCAAGCATGAAATCTTGACACCTAGTCAGAAACACCATGTAGTACGTATGTCCGTTCCAAATTGGGGTCTGACATGTTGAGCCAAACTCGAGAACGGCGGCCACAAAGCTTGGGGTATCACTTTTTTGTCCACCCCGTATATTCTCAAGACTAAACATCTAACAAAATGACAGAATCTATTCACCTTTTGACAGTCTTTGAAGAGTCGCGAACGCTCGCCAGTTGGCAAGGGAAGAATCCAGTGTGAAACTTGAACAGTTCCGGATTCAGAAGAGGACCACCGAAGGACAGTGACGAAGTCTCTGAAACACCAAATTGAACATATGTCATGGATTTTTCATGCATTACACAATCCACACAATTTACGCAAAATAAGAGAAATTCCGCAAGAAAATTTGCCCTAGTACACAGTCTGGCGTCGGTAAAGGCGACCGCGCAAAAGATCGACCACACTTAGACTAAGGCAAAAGCAGGCAAGAGCAAAAGACGCGGGGGTATTTCGCCAAAATAATTAAAATCAATTCACGTAAAATAAGAGAAATTCCGCAAGAAAATTTGCCGCAGTACACAGTCAGGCGTCAGCAAAGGCGAACGCGCCAAAGTCGACCACACTTAGACTAAGACAAGAGTAAAAGACGCGGAGGTATTTCACCATATAATTGAAATCAATTCACGCAAAATAAGGCAAATTCCGCAAGATAATTTGCCCTAGTACACAGTCAGGCGTCAGTAAAGGCGACTGCGCCTAAGCCGACCACACTTAGACTAAGGCAAGAGCAAAATACGCAATGGTATTTCGCCACAATAATTAAAATCAATTCACGCAAAATAAGGGAAATTCCGCAAGAAAATTAGCCCTAGTACAGTACACAGTCAGGCGTCGGTAAAGGCGACCGCGCCTAAGTCGACCACACTTAGACTAAGACAAGAGTAAAAGACGCGGAGGTATTTCGCCAAAATAATTAAAATCAATTCACGCAAAATAAGATAAATTCCGCAAGATAATATGCCCTAGTACACAGTCAGGCGTCGGTAGAGGCGACCGCGCAACAGTCGAACACACTTAGACTAAGACAAGAGCAAAAGAGGCGGGGGTATTTCGACAAAATAATTGAAATCAATTTATGTAAAACAAGTAAAATTCCGCAAAAAAATTTGCCCTAGTATGTACACAGTCAGGCGTCCGTAAAGGCGAACGCGCAACAGTCGACCACACTTAGACTAAGACAAGCGCAAAAGACGCGGGGGTATTTCGCCAAAATAATTAAAATCAAGAGAATTTCCGCAAGAAAATTAGCCCTAGTACACAGTCAGGCGTCGGTAAAGGCGACCGCGCAACAGTCGACCACACTTAGACTAAGGCAAGAGCAAAAGACGCAATGGTATTTCGCCACAATAATTAAAATCAATTCACGCAAAATAAGAGAAATTCCGCAAGAAAATTTGCCGTAGTACACAGTCAGGCGTCGGTAAAGGCGACAGCGTAACAAACGACCACACTTAGACTAAGACAAGAGCAAAATACGCAATGGTATTTCGCCACAATAATTAAAATCAATTCACGCAAAATAAGAAAAATTCCGCAAGAAAATTAGCCCTAGTACACCGTCAGGCGTCGGTAAAGGCGACCGCGCCAAAGTCGACCACACTTAGACTAAGACAAGAGCAAAAGACGCGAGGGTATTTCGCCAAAATAATTAAAATCAATTCACGCAAAATAACGAAAATTCCGCAAGAAAATTAGCCCTAGTACACAGGCAGGCGTCGGTAAAGGCAACCGAGCAAAAGTCGACCACACTTAGACTAAGACAAGAGCAAAAGACGCGGGGTATTCCGCCAATATAATTAAAATCAATTCACGCAAAATAAGCGAAATTCCGCAAGAAAATTAGCCCTAGTGCACAGCCAGGCGTCGGTAAAGGCAACCGAGCAAAAGTCGACCACACTTAGACTAAGAAAGAGCAAAAGACGCGGGGTATTCCGCCAATATAATTAAAATCAATTTAGATAATTTGCCCTAGTACACAGTCAGGCGTCAGTAAAGGCGACCGCGCCTAAGTCGACCACACTTAGACTAAGACAAGAGCAAAAGACGCGGAGGTATTCCGACAAAATAATTAGAATATTCACGCAAAATAAGATAAATTCCGCAAGATAATATGCCCTAGTACACAGTCAGGCGTCAGTAAAGGCGACCGCGCCTAAGTCGACCACACTTAGACTAAGACAAGAGTAAAAGACGCGGAGGTATTTCGCCAAAATAATTAAAATCAATTCACGCAAAATAAGATAAATTCCGCAAGATAATATGCCCTAGTACACAGTCAGGCGTCGGTAAAGGCGACCGCGCAACAGTCGAACACACTTAGACTAAGACAAGAGCAAAAGAGGCGGGGGTATTTCGACAAAATAATTGAAATCAATTTATGTAAAACAAGTAAAATTCCGCAAAAAAATTTGCCCTAGTATGTACACAGTCAGGCGTCCGTAAAGGCGAACGCGCAACAGTCGACCACACTTAGACTAAGACATGTGCAAAAGACTCATTTCGCCAAAATAATTGCATAATCGCGCACCCGCTTAACTGTGGTAGCACTACAGAGTGGCCAAATGAAAGTGAGAACAATAAAAGTGAGAACCCGAATAGCGCTCAAAGTTGTACATGAGACGATACTACAAGGTGTTCTTGACAAGCTGTGCGAATTTCAATCAATTCGATGCAGTGAATGTTGAATAGCGCCGTTTTGCGCAACATCATGTCGAAAATCGAGTGCGATGCTTTCCAACCGAGGACGAGTGCCGTACGCCATCGAGGTCGGCCATCGTCACCATCTCTGATTTTCGACATGATGTCGAGGCGTGCAAAACGACGCTATTCAACATTCCCTGCATCGAATTGATTGAAATTCGCACAGTTCGTCAAGAACGCCCTGTAGTCTCTTGTGTACAATAATGAGCGCAATCAGGGCACAGACGCTTGAGAACAGGGACTGCAAAGTTGGTGCTCTCACTTTTATTTGACCACCCTGTAGGTACAAGAAGCAGCGTAATTGAAGGCTGCTCACCAGGGGGCGCGTGGGGAAGCGATGGCGCAGTGGCGGCGCTCCTACTGCGTCGGCGACCGGGGCGACGTCTACCGGCGGCGGCCATTGCCTTCTTCTCGCGCTGCTCTGGCCGAAGTCGCGACGTCGCTTCTTCTGGCGGCCCTGCAAGCAACGCAAAAGGAACCAGTGAAGGTTAAAAATAAGAAGTTGCAAAGTGAAAAGTACAGTGGGCGCGTGAAAAAAGTGACACCCCCTAACTTTGTGGCCGCCGTTCTCGAACCTGACAACACATCAGGCCCAAATTTGGCTACATCGTACTACATGGTGGGGTTTCTGACAAGCTGTGAAAATTTCATGGTGATCCATGCATGATGCATGAAAATATGATGCAAATCCAAAAAGTTACACAATTTGACATTTCACAAACACGAACAGAAGTTTCAGCATTAAATAAAGGCAAATCACCATCACAGAAATTCAAAAATTCTCAATCATTTCACAAAATACAACATTCAACCCATATTAAATGACATTCGCAAAAATACACAAATTTGTACAACAACACAAAAAATATCAAAATTATTGATAAACTAGCAGAAATTCACAAATTTACACAATTTCACACTTCACAAACAAAAGTATCGAAATTAAATAAATTACAAAATCACTCTCGCAGAAACTAAGAAATCCTCAATCATTGCATAAAACTACAGAACTCAATAACTGAAAATTGCTTACGCACAAATCCACAAATTTCCAATCATACAGACACACAAATATACCGAAATTAAAATCAATCTACTGTAAATTCGCAAACCTCCACGATTTCACACTTCACAAAAATAAACACAATACTCAAAAAATAAATAAACTTGCAACTCGCAGAAATTAAGAAATTGACAATCATTACACCAAATTACAACATTCAATAAATTCAGAATCACTTTCGCACAGATTCACGAATTTCCATAATAAAATCAATCTGCCTCAAGTTCACAGACTAACACGATTCCACATTTTCATAACAGATATTAAGAAATTCTCAATCATTGCATAAAATTAAAACATTCAGTATATTCAGAATCACTTTCGCACGGATCTACAAATATCGAAATTAAAATCAATTTACCGCAAATTCACAAACTTACACGATTTCACATTTCACAAAAAACAAACAAAAGCCTCAAAACTGAATAAATTCAAAACTCGCAGAATCTCAAGCATGAAATTTTGACACCTCGTCAGAAACACCATGTAGTACGTATGTCCGTTCCAAATTGGGGTCTGACATGTTGAGCCAAACTCGAGAACGGCGGCCACAAAGCTTGGGGTATCACTTTTTTCGCTATTGTCCGTTCGTTCCTCTGTCTGTGTGATGACGGTTAGTGCCACCCAATGGAGTCGAATGCGCTGAGTAACGTGCCGTTGTCCGTTTCTGTTGCTAATTTCCCTATTTCGAGATATTTACAATTAAAATACGAAAATGTCAAAAATGACACTTTTATTTACAAGTCGTATCGGCAAAGTTTTTGCTGAAATGGAAAGGGCACAAGACGCGATGAATTTGTGACATAGTTTTGGAATTCACGAAATTAGGGACATTTTCAAGGTTTTTGTCAAAATTCCCAAATTTCGAACAATTCAAACAGCTTATATTTCAAAACTTTTTTGCACCGATGTATCGAGCATAGTCTGCCAAGTATTTAGCAAATAGTTTCAGCAATTATAGTTAACGAAATTTAGGATATTTTTAAGGATTTTGTTAAATCCCAAAATTTCGACAATTTCAAATAGCTTAAATTTCAAAATTTCTTTTCACGGATGTGTCGAGCATAGTCTACCAAGTATTTATCAAATAATTTCAGATTTTATAATTAACGAAATTAGGGATATTTTCAAGGGTATTGTCAAAAATCCAAAATTTCGACAATTTCAAAAAGCTTAAATTTCATAATTTCTTTGCGCGAATGTATGGAGCATAGTCTGCCAAGCATCTAACAAATAGTTTCAGATTTTATAATTAACGAAATTAGGGATATTTTCAAGGTTTTTGTCAAAATTCCCTAATTTCGACAATTTCAAACAGCTTAAATTTCAAAATTTCTTTTCACGGATGTGTCGAGCGTAGTCTGCCAAATATTTATCAAATAGTTTCAGGTTTTATAATTAACGAAATTAGGGATATTTTCAAGGGTTTTGTCAAAATTCCCAAATTTAGA
Source organism: Linhomoeus sp. GSCO2_2 (assembly GCA_030248115.1). NCBI lineage: Eukaryota > Metazoa > Nematoda > Chromadorea > Monhysterida > Linhomoeidae > Linhomoeus > Linhomoeus sp. GSCO2_2. Next base: position 6,549 of record JASAMZ010008666.1, on the reverse strand, counting down.
CAAATTCAAACAGCTTAAAAATCGCAATTTCTTTGCACGGAAGTATCGAGCATAGTCTGCCATGTATTTAACAAATAGTTTCGGATTTTATAATTAACGAATTCACGTATATTTTCAAGGGTATTGTCAAAATTCCCAAATATAGACATATTTCAAACAACTTAAATTTCAGAATGTCTTTGCATGGTTGTGTCGGGCATAGTATGTCAAGTAATTATGAAACAGTTTCAGATTTTAGAATTCAAGAAATTAGCGATATTTTCAAGGGTTTTGTAAAATATGGCAGATTTCGGTATTTTCAAATGGTTATAACTAAGCAATATTTTTCCATGTATGTGTCGTGCAACGTGTGTTTTGCCACCTGTTCGATCGAACACGAAACGCGGCAGTTACTGTGCGGTTCTGCAATCTACAGCAACGGTGCCGTAACCGCCCACATTTGTGACCCAAAAGAAAAGGGCGTCGTCCCATTTAGACCCTCTTCATTCCAAAGTGAACCTGCGGCGAACATTCCTGATCCATTTATGGATCAGTACCCACCAATACGAATTTTATAGGCAACAATTGCCCAAGAATGGCACAAACTACCTTTGAAAACTCGAGGTAACTGCGGCGAAACTCCCTGTAGAAATGCTCAACTTTCTATTCTGACACACTATGGAATATACTCCTCAAATGCACGAAACACTATGCAATGCCAATCAACCATCATCGGGTACCCAGTTTTTACTCTAAGCTTGTTTATCCACCCCGTATATTCTCAAAACTAAACATCTAACAAAATGACAGAATCTATTCACCTTTTGACAGCCTTTGAAGAGTCGCGAACGCTCGCCAGTTGGCAAGGGAAGAATCCAGTGTGAAACTTGAACAGTTCCGGATTCAGAAGAGGACCACCGAAGGACAGTGACGAAGTCTCTGAAACACCAAATTGAACATGTCATGGATTTTTCATGCATTACACAATCCACACAATTTACGCAAAATAAGAGAAATTCCGCAAGAAAATTTGCCGCAGTACACAGTCAGGCGTCAGCAAAGGCGAACGCGCCAAAGTCGACCACACTTAGACTAAGACAAGAGCAAAAGACGTGAGGATACTTCGCCAAAACAATTAAAATCAATTCACGCAAAATAACGGAAATTCCGCAAGAAAAGCCCTAGTACATAGGCGTCGGTAAAGGCGACCGCGCAATAGTCGGCCACACTTAAACTAAGACAAGAGCAAAAGACGCGGGGGTGTTTCGCCAAAATAATTAAAATCAAGAGAAATTCCGCAAGAAAATTAGCCCTAGTACACAGTCAGGCGTCGGTAAAGGCGACCGCGCCAAAGTCGACCACACTTAGACTAAGACAAGAGCAAAAGACGCAATGGCATTTCGCCAAAATAATCAAAATCAAGAGGAATTCCGCAAGAAAATTAGCCCTAGTACACAGTCAGGCGTCGGTGAAGGCGACCGCGCAATAGTCGACCACACTTAAACTAAGACAAGAGCAAAAGACGCGGGGGCATTTCGCCAAAATAATTAAAATCAAGAGAAATTCTGCAAGAAAATTGTTACACAGTCAGGCGTCGGTAAAGGCGACCGCGCCAAAGTCGACCACACTTAGACTAAGACAAGAGCAAAAGACGCAATGGTATTTCGCCACAATAATTAAAAACAATTCACGCAAAGTAAGAGAAATTCCGCAAGAAAATTAGCCCTAGTACACAGTCAGGCGTCGGTAAAGGCGACCGCGCCAAAGTCGACCACACTTAGACTAAGACAAGAGCAAAAGACGCGAGGGTATTTCGCCAAAAGAATTAAAATCAATTCACGCAAAATAACGGAAATTCCGCAAGAAAATTAGCCCTAGTACATAGTCAGGCGTCGGTAAAGGCAATCGCGCAAAAGTCGACCACACTAAGACTAACAAGAGCAAAAGACGCGGGGGTACTAAGAGAAATTCCACAAGAAAATTTGCCCTAGTACACAGTCAGGCGTCGGTAAAGGCGGTCGCGCAAGACGCGGGGGTAATAAGAGAAATTCCGCAAGAAATTTTTGCCCTAGTACACAGTCAGGCGTCGGTAAAGGCAATCGCGCAAAAGTCGACCACACTAAGACTAACAAGAGCAAAAGACGCGGGGGTACTAAGAGAAATTCCACAAGAAAATTTGCCTTAGTACACAGTCAGGCGTCGGTAAAGGCGGTCGCGCAAGACGCGGGGGTAATAAGAGAAATTCCGCAAGAAATTTTTGCCCTAGTACACAGTCAGGCGTCGGTAAAGGCAATCGCGCAAAAGTCGACCACACTAAGACTAACAAGAGCAAAAGACGCGGGGGTAATAAGAGAAATTCCGCAAGAAAATTTGCCCTAGTACACAGTCAGGCGTCGGTAAAGGCGACCGCGCCAAAGTCGACCACACTTAAACTAAGACAAGAGCAAAAGACGCGGGGGTGTTTCGCCAAAATAATTAAAATCAAGAGAAATTCCGCAAGAAAATTAGCCCTAGTACACAGTCAGGCGTCGGTAAAGGCGACCGCGCCAAAGTCGACCACACTTAGACTAAGACAAGAGCAAAAGACGCAATGGTATTTCGCCACAATAATTAAAATCAATTCACGCAAAGTAAGAGAAATTCCGCAAGAAAATTAACCCTAGTACACAGTCAGGCGTCGGTAAAGGCGACTGCGCAACAGTCAACCACACTTAGACTAAGACAAGCGCAAAAGACGCGGGGGGACTTCGCCAAAATAATTTTAAATCAATTCACGAAAACTCAGAGACCTTTCCGCAAGAAAATTTGACATAGTATAGTACACAGTCAATGCAAGGCTTGGTGGGAACTCACCAGGGGGCGCGTGGGGAAGCGATGGCGCAGCGGCTTCTGCTGTGACTGCGGCGTCGGCGACCGGTGCGACGTCTGCCGGCGGCGGGCATGGCGTTTTTCTCGCGCTGCTCTGGCCGAAGTGGCGGCGTCGCTTCTTCTGCTGGGCCTGCAAGCAACGCAGAAGAACCAGTGAAGTGAATCCATCAAATAAGCGTCCACCTTTGGTAGTACCAGTAGTACTAACCCCGGCATACGTGCTTTGTGACGATTTGTAACACAAGATAGGACTATCTGTGACAACACAACGACTAATTGTAGACATTATGACCAAAGCTCGCCAACTTCATTGTACGAGACGAAGTGACAAAACTGGGAAATCTTGCGCAACATTTGGCATTCCCGACGGGTCGAATTAATAAGGACCCTCTCGAATAAGCTCCCCTCCTACAGGGAAGGTTGAAAATAAGCGCCCAGGGCGTTTATTGGAGGATTTGCGGTAGAAGTAGGAAGTAGAGAGAACAAGAAGAATGTTGATGTTCCGACAACGGAAACAAGAGTAGGCGTCGGTATAGGCGACCGGCGCGAGTATCGGCTGCGCTACAAGCGCCACTCAATCAAAATCGAAATCGACAATACGGATAGAGGCGAGAGGGGGCAAAAGGCGCAATCACGCCTTTGGTATTATTTTCAAGCAGTTTTGCAGCTCTGAACGTAAGAATTGCAACCAATTTCGCTTGCGGCGCCAATTTTCGAATGCACTTCGAAATAGCATCTTAGCCCCCTCTGTGGCCTCAAAAATTCCGCCCCCCCCCCTCGAAAATCCTGGATCCTCCACCGGATACAAGAAGACGCAAGGTCAAAATGACCTAAAAATTTGGCAAAAAAGTAAGGAAATTTTGCAAAAATAGGGTAAAAAGTGCCAAAAATCGCTTAATTTTGATGGAAAACAGCCTAAACATAGCGCCGCAGGCGAAAATTTTGCCATATTTAAGCGCCACAGGCGAAAATTTTCGCAATTTTTGGGAGGGGGGTCTTTCAGGCCGGGTAGGGGGGGGACGGGGGGGGGGGGGGGGGGGGGAGGGAGATCTCCGCCCCACCCCCCCCCCCCCCCCCACCCAGCGTTACATGTATGACAACGAGAGTACGGTAGACTCACGGGGGGAGGCAATGGGTCGGCGGCGGGGCGAGGCCATCGGCTGGGTGGGGGGAGGATGGGACACTCTTCTGGGGTGCTCTTGTGGAAGCCGGGACTGAAACAGAAGAGGGGGGTGGGAAGAAGGGGGAGGGGGATTCAATACTATCCACCCACCTGCCAAAAGTTAGACATGGCTACACCACACATGGCCCACGAAACAAACTTTCCAACATATCACTGTCGCACAAATCCGCAAATTTTTAACTTCTAGCAAATTTCGCATAAATTGTCAGCTTCTCAAACGCCGCCTTCCAACGGTCAACGGATGTTTCAAAATTGCATGCACAAATCAATAGAATTCAAAATTAAATTCTAAAATTTCAAAGTTTGACACAAATCGCCCAACGCCTCTTGACTTCTCAAAGACAATTTGCGCACGCTTACAATTATTCCACCATTATACAAAAATAAACACAATAATGCATCACTTTTGATCAAATCCACAACTTTTCCACAGTTGCACAAAGTAAGTCAAAGAATCTATATTAAATCGATTCAAAACCACTTTATTTCAATCAACTCCAAGCAAGTGCCACAAGTAGTAAATGGCGGTGAGGCCAGGGAAAATTGCCCTAGCACACAAGATTCACAGGGAAAAATCACAATCCCAGGGAAAATCACGATCCCAGGGAAAATCACGAACTTTGGCAGAGACAAACTTTTCCATGGCGCGTCGCACGCGAAAACCGACCACGTCACGAGAATCCCCATCGAAAACTACCCCAAGTACTACTAATCCGCATGCGGTCCGCCACCGACCCCTGGGGGCCACGCGCTGATGGCCACGCGGCCACGCGACCTGTATGTGGTGTGTCTGTCAGTAATAAAGGGGCGGATTCCTAGGGAAAGCCAGGCAGATTTCGTGAGACGCTCAATCATAGGGAAGATTTCCAGGGAAAGCCAGGCAGATTTCGTGAGATGCTCAATCCTAGGGAAGATTTCCAGGGAAAGCCAGGCAGAATCCTAGGGACACAATTCACAGGGACAGATTTGAAGTTGGCGGGAAAAATTGGCGGGAAAACATGTTCAGACAGGTTGGGATGCAGACAAGTTCACACTTCACACTCTCTCACTTTCTCACTTTTTTTGGAAAGTCAAAAGGCAAATGTGAAGAATGACTAAGAAACTGAAAAGGCCTGCACACACGCTGTTCCTGCAATCTGTGGTCTGCAACGTACAGGTATGGTGTGCACTATCTGCAACATGAAAACTGCACCAGCTATCTAGAACATGAAAAGTGTGTCTGATGTCTGAAATTGAGCACTTGTGCACTATCCGCAACAAGAAAAGTGTGCCAACTATCTGCAACAAGAAAACTGTGCCATGTGTTTGACGTCTGAAATTGAACACGTGTGCACTATCCGCAACAAGAAAAGTGTGCCAACTATCTGCAACAAGAAAACTGTGCCATGTGTTTAACGTCTGAAATTGAACATGTGTGCACTATCCGCAACAAGAAAAGTGTGCCAACTATCTGCAACAAGAAAAGTGTGCATACCCTGGAACATACCCTGGAACATACCCCACGACACACCCCACACTCCGCCGGACATACCCTGGGACATACCCTGGAACATACCCTGGAACATACCCAGCTCACCGCCAGACATACCCTGGAACATACCCCACGACACACCCCACACTCCGCCAGACATACCCTGGGACATACCCTGGAACATACCCCAGAGCATACCCAGCTCACCGCCAGACATACCCTGGGACATACCCTGGAACATACCCCAGAGCATACCCAGCTCACCGCCGGACATACCCTGGAACATACCCTGGGACATACCCCACGACACACCCCGCACTCCGCCGGACATACCCTGGGACATACCCTGGAACATACCCCAGAGCATACCCCATGACACCCGCGTACACTCTGTTTTGACTGGCTGTGCACATCTACCTCTGTTCTACACTTTGTTTGTGATTCCCCCAAGAAATGCTTTTGTGAGACACTCATGTTCGACATCATCGTCCATTTTTGAAAGCGTCTTTCTGAGACGTGAGTTATTTCAAACTGGCGAAGAACCTCTTGGCAGTAGAGCGGTAGGCGACATCAACAAACAATTTCTCAAATGGATCGCTATCACTAAACAACTTCGTCAGTAGTTCTTCGTGAGTGAAGCCTGCTGCAGTTCCCACTTCAACACATTTCTTCAGCACTTCCTTCCTGTTGAACTTGCCAGTCAGGCTGTTGTATGCATGATCCCCGAAGCAGCTGCACGCAATGGCTTCCTTGAATCGCGGGTGCTTAGAGTGAACAACTTGCACAAATGCCAGGCAGAATGCCTCATCAGTAGTAACTACAAGTGGATTAGGCAGTTAAAATAAGGCAGTGGCACTGGCACGAGCTAATTGGGCAGTAGATTTTTGGGCAGCTAGACTTTTGGGCAGTGCCGTGCACTTCAATGCGTCTATTGATCGGGCGCACTATCACTTCAACGCCTCTATTGGCGTGCTAATTGGGCAGTAGATTTTAAAGCAAGTTCTTAACACAGCAAAATTTTGCGCAGCACTTCTTTTACGACCATCAT